>JXCR01146218.1:10579-67824 GCA_002079205.1 Phalaenopsis hybrid cultivar
TAAAACATAAAATGATTTTTAAGTTATAAAAATAGATTTTTCACAAAAAATAATTCTAGAAGAACAAATAAAAATCAAAAAAATATAAAAAAAAGTTCTCTGGGTTTTCTGACCTTAGAGAGATTTTCCAAAAATATAAAATATATTTTTCAATAAATAAAATATTTTTTTTATTAAAGTCCCCAAAACTTCAATTAATTTTAATAAATCACAGAAAATTCAAAAAATTATGAAATTTTGGCAAAAGGACTTTTTGGTCTAGGGCTAGCTCACATAAAAATTTCAAATAATTAGGATTTGTCTTGATCATCTTTTAAGATTTTCTTTGAAGATGCATATTTTTGCATAAAAATAATTATATGAATTAAATTAAATTGTGAATTTCTTTAAAAATGCATATTTTTGCATAAAAATAATTATATGAATTAAATTAAATTGTGAAACTTTAAAAGATGCATATTTATGCATACAATTATATGAATTAAATTAGAATGTGAAAATTCACATTTCTCCTCTGATGTCTTAATTGACCTATTAGTAGGGTTACATAAAAATTTCAAAGTCATTTGTGAAAATGCATATTTTTGCATAAAAATAATTATATGAATTAAATTAAATTGTGAAAATTCACATTGCTTCCTCTGATGTCTTAATTGACTTATCAATAAGGTTATATAAAAATTTCAAAGTCATTTGACTTAAATTGTATTTTTGAATAAAATAATTATATGAATTAAATTAAATTGTGAAAATTCACATTATCTCCTCCTCTCACATTTTGCATAAAAATAATTATATGAATTAAATTAAATTGTGAAAATTCACATTTTCCTATGATGTCTTAATTGACCTATTAGTAGGGTTACATAAAAAAATTCAAAGTCATTTGGCTTAAATTTGACACTCATAAAAAAATAATTATGTGAATTAAATTAAATTGTGAAAATTCACATTATCTCCTCTGATGTCTTTATACCTATCAGTAAGGTTACATAATAATTCCAAGGTCATTTCAATTAAATTTGACAAATTATGAAAGTTTGAACCCTTAGGGGCAAAATTGTAATTTTGGACATTTTGGTTTTAATAACATTTAGGCTTAACAAAAAATGGGAATGGGTAACTTTTGATATTAATTAACTCATTTAATGATTTTCAACCAAAAATGGGCGTAATTGGTAGAAACCCACTTCACTTTACCAAATTACAATATAAAAGGATAATTCCCATAATTATCCAAAATTNCTGGATGGACGGCGGAGATCAAGCCGGATGGTCACCTGATGCGATACAACGCGACGCGTGGCAGCTAACTCAGAAGGTAGCATCAAATGGGAGTGCGTCGCGTGGCTCTTCGACGGATACGAGGATCCAGTCAGCCCGCGTTTGAATAAATAAATAGGGGTATTTAATAAATTCAGAAAATCTGAGGATCCAGTCAGCCCGCGTTTTGAATAGATAAATAGGGTATTTAAAAAATTCAGAAAATAACCCCTAAACTTTAAATGCGTTTGAATAAATAAATAGGGGTATTTAATAAATTCAGAAAATAGCCCCTAAACTTTAAAAGTCCATATCTTTGCATAGAAAATTCATAAAAATAAAATAAAAATATCCTCTTGCTCAGTGAACAGAGGAGATTCATGTGAAATTATTTTCACATTAATTTAATGCCTAAATTATTTTTAAAAAATAAATTAGGGTTAGGGGTTTTTCAATTCTCCATTCATATGGAATTAATACCTTAACTCCATATGTTGTAGCCTCTATCTAGGTGAACAATTTGAGCATTTTTTCAAAGATATAAGAGATCTCTAGATAAAGATCTTAATTTTCTAAGTTCTTAAGCATTTTTTGTTCAAATAATTATAGAAAATTGCATATAGCTTAAAAAATTCCACAAAAATTCATATGAGTTCCCTATGGCTAGAGTAGTCTTAGGAAATAATTTTATGATTTTTAAAAATCAAAATATCACTATTTTAAGCAAACCTCAATTTGCTTAAAATATTTAATTTGGAGAATATAAAGATCAAAATCATTTGATTTTTGTTTTCCATTGTGTTTTGTAAGTCACAGAATTCACCATAAAAATTTCAAAGAATTTTGAGATCATTTAATATTTTTAATTAGTTTTTAAAGATCATTATTAAAATTAACACTTAAGTGATTTTTAAAAATCAAAATATAACTCAAAAAATTATCAAACTTAGTTTTTAAGTTATTTGATATTAGGGGGATTTAATAAAAATAAATATACATTTAAAATAAAAACTTAATTTTTAATTATTTTTAATAATTAAAAATAATAAAAAATCATAAAAATCATAAAAAATATTAAACCCATGAAAACGTTCTAAATTGTTTTCTAAAGACTTAGGAATCACTGAAATATTTTTCCAAAGTTTAAAGATAAAGATATCTATTTTTAAAACATAAAATGATTTTTAAGTTATAAAAATAGATTTTTCACAAAAAATAATTCTAGAAGAACAAATAAAAATCAAAAAAATATAAAAAAAAGTTCTCTGGGTTTTCTGACCTTAGAGAGATTTTCCAAAAATATAAAATATATTTTTCAATAAATAAAATATTTNCCAAGCACCAAAATTGACCTAGTCCTGTCAAATTTACAAAGGCAAGACTTCTACAACCATTTTTTAGACCTTGGTTGCCAAGATAGACTCAATTAACGCACCCTTGATGAGCCATGGAGAAAAGTTTGCTTACATCGAGGGATTTGTTTCCTAAATTTCTTAAGCAAGAGGTACATTTGCCAAAACCCATCACTAGCCAAAATTACTAGTTGTGAGAGATTCCTCTGGCTTACCTGTCCTCCTAGCCACCTCCCTAGGTCCTATCAACCGGCCTAGTCACCGGAGCACCACAAAACTGAGGGAAACCATCCTTAAATCAAACCCAATCTCAACCCTAGGGGTGAGCTCACCTTGATTAAGCTTTATAGCCTCTTAGCCCACCACCTCAGCAGACTTTTACACCCAAGGCTAAGCCCTGAGCTCCACTCTCCGACCTTGGCTATAAAATGGCCTCTTCATGACCAAAGGAAGGGTACTAAAATTTTCTCAAGGAGACCCTTCCAAATTGCTCCCATAGCCTCTTTCAAACCTCCTAAGTGCAACCAACCACATCCTTGTCGTCATTTCCCATGTCGGGGCTAAATTATTGAGCTCATATCCTTGTGGAAGATATGACATTCCTTACCATGCCTCCACAGTGAATAAAATCTCAATTAAACTCACCCACAACATCACCATAGTGAAAAAAGACAAAGCCCCATCAAACCCCCCTCACAGAGAGCCTCCACACTTGACTTTAATCAACACCCAAATTTGGCCTTCATCTAATTTAAGTCTAGAACTTTCACCATGACCAGAGGCCTAATCACTAGCCTCCTTGGACCTCTACAATTGTGTTGAGCACCTCTGATTGAAGCTTTTCTGCTCAAAGCAAAGGTACTGAACTTTCCCTCTTCCCATGCCTATTTTGATTGTCTATGTGATTAGGGCTAGTTTAATGGCATGTCTACCATTTGGATATGTTCATCTCACTTAGACAAGTCTAGAGAATCAAACCCTAGGTCATTTGGTTGAGAAATGTGGGATTTTAAAGTTTTTATGGTTAAAAATCATGGGTTTTGGCTATCGGGGATGATGACACAGAGTCGTTAGATGGCGCTTGTATCGGATGGATGACTAGGATTGCGTTGGATATGGATGGAGGCATCTAACCAGAGTACACCGCATGGAGCTTAGGAGCCGCCAAAGGTTGACGCGGCGCCACGTGTTTGAATAAAAAAATATGAATATTTCTATTTATTGAAATGTCATAACTTTGATAAATCATATCTCTGCATAGAAAAATCATAAAAATCAAAATAAAAAATATCTTAGTACTTAGTGAACAGAGGAGAAAAATGTGCAAATGGTTTGAAGTTTATTTGATGCATATTTTATTTTTAATTAATTAAATATTTTTTTGAGTATTTAAACTCTCCATGCATGTAGACATTTCACCAGGGCTTAATGTTTGGCATGTTGTTGCCTCTGTCATGGCAGATATTTCCTAATATTTCCAAAGTCAGAGGAAACCCTTAGACAGAGATCCATGTTTTTCAAGTTTACTATCTTTGTAATAAATTAATCATGGTAATTAGTATATTGCTTAGAACAATCCAAGGAAATTTTGGTAGGTTCAGTGTGACTAGAGAACCCAGGGAAAAAGTTTCCATGAGCCAAGCCATTAAGAACACACATAATTTTCANTTTTACTATCTTTGTAATAAATTAATCATGGTAATTAGTATATTGCTTAGAAAATCCAAGGAAATTTTGGTAAGTTCAGTGTGACTAGAGAACCCAGGGAAAAATTTTCCATGAGCCAAGCCATTAAGAACACACATAATTTTCATAAAACCCTAAGATACAAGGAAAACTAATTTGGGAAAAATAAACATCTAAATGACTTGATTTTGATTCTCCACTATAATTTAAAGTTCATAGGACTCCCCATAAAAGTTTCAAAACATTTGGAGTTCATTTGGCAATCTAATTTTATTTTCTAAGTTAAATAGCATTTTTTGACACTAAAATGTTTTTTAACAATCAAATTGTAACTTAAAAAATTATAAACTTGGTTTTCGGAGTTCTCTGTGATAAAATAGATTTTCTAAAAATAGAGTTGTAATTAAAATAAAATTTTCATTTTTTAAGCATATTTTGAATATTTAAATAATGAAAATTTCAAAAAATCATAGAATAATGGAAATGTTCTAAATTGTTTCTTAAGCCCTTAGGTGTAATTGGAATTTTTTTCCTAATTTTCTAAGCAAAGACATTGAGTTCTAAACCTTAAAAATAATTTTCAAAGGTTAAAAATGGATTTTCCTTAATTTCTCACTAAAATAATTTTGATTAATCAAAAAAAATTATAAAAATATGAAATTTGTTTCTCTAATTTCTTTGACCTTAGAGAGATTTAACAAAAATGAAATACTTAATTTTCAACATTTTCAATATTTTAAAATTAATTAATACTCAAATAAAACTCAAAAATCATGAAATTTGGTCCAAGTGGTTCTCTAGTCTAGTTCTACCTCCAGTAAAAGTGTCAAGTGATTAGGCTTTGCCTTGGTCAAGTTATTGAATTTTCTTTGNTAACATTTTCAATATTTTAAAATTAATTAATACTCTAGAAATTAAAATAATTCAAATAATTCAAATAAAACTCAAAAATCATGAAATTTGGTCCAAGTGGTTCTCTGGTCTAGTTCTACCTCCAGTAAAAGTGTCAAGTGATTAGGCTTTGCCTTGGTCAAGTTATTGAATTTTCTTTGAAAAATCCTATTTTGTATATAAACAACAGAGCAAATTAAATTAAAATTTTAAAAATCTCATTTTCACATCTAATGTCTTAACTGACTCATGAGTAAGGTGGGATAAAAATTCCAAAGTCATTTGAATTAAATTTGATGAATTATGAAGTGATAGAGCGTTAAAGGTAAAAGTGCAATTTTAGAAATTTAACCATAATTAACATTTAGGATTAATTTCAAAAAGGGAAATGGGTAATATTTGATCTTAATTAACATATTCAGATGATTGAAACATAAGGAATTAATTGGTAGAAACCAATTTCACTTTTCNAAATTAAATTTGATGAATTATGAAGTGATAGAGCATTAAAGGTAAAAGTGCAATTTTGGAAATTTAACCATAGTTAACATTTAGGATTAATTTCAGAAAGGGAAATGGGTAATATTTGATCTTAATTAACATATTTAGATGATTGAAACATAAAGAATTAATTGGTAGAAACCAATTTCACTTTTCTTAATTAAAGGATAAATTTGCAATTTCCTAAATCATTAAAATTTTGAAGTCTTGCAAATTAAATGATCCAAGATTTAGGGGTATGATTTTGGATGTTAATAACTCACTAATTTAATACCCCTATTTGGCTTTCAAATGAAATTCAAACCTTTTGATGATGAATTACTATCACTTAAAATTCAACTTCTTTCAAAATTACTAATGTGTCCACCNGTCTTGTAAATTAAATGATCCTAGATTTAGGGGTATAATTTTGGATGTTAATAACTCACTAATTTAATACCCCTATTTGGCTTTCAAATGACATTCAAACCTTTTGATGATGAATTACTATCACTTAAAATTCAACTTCTTTCAAAATTACTAATGTGTCCACCAAGGTCCTAAGGGCTTAGTAGTGACCTAGCTAAATAAAATTTGGTTAAATGAGAATTAAAAAACTGAATGTAACTAAAAATTGAACACCTTTAAAACACTTCAAACAAAAGTTAAAGTTGTAATTGGCTAAGTGTCTTAATATCACTAAATTTCCCCTTTTAAGGGTCTTCACCGACATAGTTCTCAAATTTAATGACAAATGATAATAACCCTACTCTTAGAGATAATTAAAATATCAATGTTCTTTGAGCATTGGAGGTATTTACAGGATGCATTATTAAGCAACATAATGAGTTTAAATGAGCTCGAGACTTTTTACAAGGTGATGAGAGCGAAGCATGGACCTTTTTCATCCTACCGACCTTTTGGATATCTCGGAGGTCTACTAAACTTAGTATGTTTTTCCTAATGAAATCATCCCCAAATGATTTAATAAGGGCTCACCAAGGTATGATTTAGGATTTAGTATATCACCAGAACCTTATTTCCCCATTTTACATAAAATGTTTTTAACATATAAATGCTCTCACATGCATTTTTAGTTTCAGTTGAAGATGACGGGAAGACCATCCAGGTACGCTTTTATTGTAATTTGTTTTACATGAATTTCTAGTCTCCCGTAGTTTAATTTTCATTATGTTACTGTACTTACTCACCTGCAGGTTAAACAACGATGTCACCCTGCATGAAAACCAAAACTGCTAGGATAGCCGCAAAACCAAAACCAAAACTAAAATCAACCAAGTTAAAATCACCTCGACAACATTCAAAATATAAGAAAACTTAAAATTTAGTCACAAACATCACATAAAACCATAACTGAAACTAAATTAAGACATCTCTACCGGATGATCGGGGATCCCTCAAAGAAGGTAACCTATAGTTGCTAACGACGCATCCTATAATCTAAATGAAAAAATGGAACTCATTAGGTTGAGTTTAGTAAATTCATTTAGACTTAGTGAATCCAATAGAAAATAGTTGGTACCGGAACAAGGGAACCGTGGAATCCTAACTGATGTCACTCTAATTAACTTTAATGTCCCATAACATTGAAGGGGCTACATCCGTAGGGACATTTGATTTTACATCATTACTTAACACACTAGAAAATTTGAACTCACCATGACAAGCAGCTTAGAGCTAGCACTGTGGGAAGCATGACCATCATCAACAACAAAACATTTCTCCATCAGATAAACCATTCTATCATTAGAGTTAAACAACAAGCCATAGGACTTCGAGGTAGTTTTCTTATGCAACATAAGTCTTCACCTTATCTTTAGGCCTTTGTGTAGCTTTGCTATAAAATATAAGCCCTAACGTGTCCTAGGATTCCGAGGTTGTCTTCCATTATGACCTAAACCCTCCAGGCTATTTGTGTGATCGATTCACACAAATATAAGCCCTAAACAAATAAAATTTACAGGATGAAACATTCAAATAATTTCTCCTTTAAATTGAAGCCGAACAATAAGATAGACTAGGAAGTCACTGAGGTTCTCCTCTGTATCTATGACATCCCATAGTTATTCCTCCTTTGGACTCTACAACAAAATGCTCCAAATTTGAACCATTCTCCTTTCACACCTCTTTGTTTGATCTCATTGAAAAGTCTTATCCTTTTGAACTCCTTGAAGATAGTATTCCCTGATTTTTACTTCGGTCATTTAAGATGTAGTTAACTATAGGTGCTTGCCTTTATAGGAAGCTTGTCCAAACCCATATTAAAATAAACCCTATTTAATTCTTCATTTTAAATTGCAAAATTATCTACAAATAAAACGATTTTGTAGACCAAACGGATGTCATATCTTTCTTAGTTTATTTGATCGAGTATCATCCTCATGTCTTGGGTTTATCCTTCGGGATGGATACAGGGTTTGAGCTATAGTTCTCTATCATTTAAACTATGAAAAATATGGGATCAGTTTGATTTCATTTTTCTTAAAAAAAAAACTTATATATATATATATATATATATATATATATATTAGTGNCCAAAAAGCTCAGTGTTGAGAATTTTGAGTTGGCTCGGGAAGATGGAGTTCCCATGGATGATGATGACGATTTTAAATTCAGCAATTACCTCAAATAAGATTTCGTGAATGTTCATGTCATTGAAACCAGAGCCACTACATCTGCGTGTGAGGCTCAACCTCTCGTCAAAGAGAATGTCATAGATGAGCTGCGTAGGGCTATCCTCCTAAGGGATAAGCAAGTCAGCCAACTGGAGAGAAGGATAGAAGAGATAGGCACCTCGATGACCGCCATGGTCACAGTTCAAAGACAATCTCAAGTACCATAGTTAGCCTATCCAGAGGTCAACCAACAAGTGATTATACATATCACAGATGAAAGAAATGAAGTTGCTTCAGAAAACAGAGTTGAGCAACCAAAGAAGAATTCTTGAGCAAGCGCCATACCAGAGAAGTAATTTAAGCAAATGATCGAGCAAGTTTGAGAGGCCTTAACCCAATCTAAGGGTGGTGCATTAGTTTTAAAAGGTAGACCTTACCCAGAAGAATTTGATGTCGTACCTTTCCCTAAAGGTATTGTATCCCCAAACCTTAAGATATTTGATGAGACTGGAAATCTCAGACAACACATAGCACATTTTTGAGCCAGTTGTGGCAACACAAGGGGTAATGAAGTCTTACTCTTCCAATAGTTTATCAGCAGCCTATCAGGGATTACTTTTGATTGGTACGTTGATTTGCCCAACGGATCAATTAAAACATTAGCCAAATTGGAACAAATATTTTTGAAAAGATTTGTTAAAGCACAACATCATGTCTATTGGAGATCTCATGATGGAAAAGAAAAAGCCCAACGAGACTTTAGTGGATTACATCTTAAGGTGGAGAAAACTTATCATGAAATTTGAACCTCAGCTATAGGAACATCACGTGATTGAGATCTTACTCAAAAGCATCCATGAGCCAGTAGCTTTCATGCTTACGAGACTCACCATTAAATCCCTTGAGAAGCTACTCAGTAAAGCCAACAATATCCAAGAAAAAATTAAACATATGGATTCTCCCGAGAAATCCAAGGTAACCAAAAATTTTAAAAGAAGTCCGAATAGTGGCAATTGTTGATAAAGGAAAACAACCAATGAAGATACATGCAGAAAAGCATCGGCAATCATCATCACCGCATACTCAACAACAAACACAACAGTATGGCCAATCTAGCCAGTAACCATCTCAAGGAGGATCATACCGACTAGAGAATAAGAAAAAGACAATTTCACAACATAGGAAAGTGGTATATTCTTTCAAAAATGAAGTGATATCCAAGATGTTCAAAAATCTGATGAAGAAGCCTGAATTCAGATTACCAGACCAAAGAAATCCAAAGACGTTGACAAGAAAGATCAATCAAAATTTTTCCCCATATCACAGATTTTTAGGGCACACTTTATAAGATTATTTCTTCTTAAGGGATTGGCTCAAGAGAAAGCTTAAAGAAGGGAATATAACGATCCTAAAAGAATATTTAAAAGTACCTAAAAAAGGTTCCATAAATATGATTTTGTCTANGACAACTTCTAACTAGCAACTCCTCCAACCAAAAATAGTGCCGACAGGAAGTTTTTCTCTCCATTTAAATCAAGAAATATTTCTTCATATATCGGTAGTGTATCCATGTCCCTTATGGACTATATTACCCTCCTTCTGTTGGCACGTTTTACCCTTTTCTGTCTTGGGAAAGTACAGTCAACTCTTTGAACTTCAAGGCCGTCTGTATAATCACCTTAGAACAGAGAGGTTTAGAAGGCCATTAAGGACCATTTAATCTTCATGTGTGGTCGGACCCTCAATAGGTGTGTTGGTGAACTAGTTCCACCTGGGCATTGTGCGTTGATAATTTGGTCCCACACTGGGTCCTAAACACTTCACGTATCCTTTTCGAGTTTGATTTGCTGACTTGCAAATTAAATCAAATTGTGCCATGTTGCGTGTGCTTTAAAATTTCTTTACTAAGATTTTAAAATCCCCACAAACTAAAAAGACAAAATCTTACCCGATCTGCATATATATCTTTATTAATTTTTAGTGCTCGTACTAAGACTACAAAGTCTTGACCAAATAGCTAACCTTAGAGCTCTCTCTTTTGAATCTACTACAACGGCGTGCCCAACGCTAACTTTTTTCTACAATTTTTTGAAGAGCCACAACACTCGCAATGTCATTCCCACCATTAAGTTTGGATCCAGATTTGAAGAACTTGAGGTCATCCTTAGGAAAGCTCTGTTTGTCGTGATGAAAGTCACCGCTCCAGAAGTCCAGGAGCGATCTGCTTAATTCAACTTAAACTACCTTCAGGACATTTGTTCTTATAAGAAAGTCAAGACCACTGAAATCACAATACCTACCAAGCTTGTTGTTTCCGCTGCTACTAAGAAAAAAATAAGTTATGATCTTTAAAGACCCGACTGATGGGTTGTCCGTCCCGCCATCAGTATTTGAAATCATATCATATTCAAGAACTGCCGTGTTAACTCGAACGCAAAGGTGAAACCACAATAGAATGGTTCGGAGGGCTGCTAAAGCTTGAACTCCTAAAGAAGTACATGTCGATGAAGATCCTCACCAGGATGAGTCAGGATTACCGGAGACCTATCCACTTTTGCGAGGGAGTAAGTTCCATCCTTTAATGGATACCAACGGGTATGAAAGTATTCANGAAGCGGGAGATGTGATTTCGATTCTGGACTCCGACAACTTCCAACTGGCAAGTCCTCCAACCAAAAATAGTGCCGACAGCTTTTAACGACTACGCTGGGGATAAGCTTTTCTCTCCATTTTAATCAAGAAATATTTCTTCAGATATTAGTAGTGTGTCCATGTCTCTTATGGACTATATTACCCTCCTTCTGTTGGCACGTTTTACCCATTTCTGTCTTGGGAAAGTACGGTCAACTCTTTGAACTTCAAGGCCGTCTGTATAATCACCTTTGAACAGAGAGGATTAGAAGGCCATTAAGGACCATTTAATCTTCATGTGTGGTCGGACCCTCAATAGGTGTGTTGGTGAACTAGTTCCACCTGGGCATTGTGCGTTGATAATTTTGTCCCACACTGGGTCCTAAACACTTCACGTATCCTTTTCGAGTTTGATTTGCTGGCTTGCAAATTAAATCAAATTGTGCCATGTTGCGTGTGCTTTAAAATTTCTTTACTAAGAATTTAAAATCCCCACAAACTAAAAAGACAAAATCTTACTCGATCTACATATATATCTTTATTAATTTTTAGTGCTCGTACTAAGACTACAAAGTCTTGACCAAGCTAACCTTAGAGCTCTCTCTTTTGAATCTACTACAATGGCGTGCCCAACGCTAACTTTTTTCTACAATTTTTTGAAGAGCAAAAAAACTCGCAATGTCATTCCCACCATTAAGTTTGGATCCAGATTTGAAGAACTTGAGGTCATCCTTATGAAAGCTCTATTTGTTGTGATGAAAGTCACCGCTCCAGAAGTCCAGAAACGATCTGCTTAATTCAACTTAAACTGACTTCAGGACATTTGTTCTTACAAGAAAGTCAAGACCACTGCCATCACAATACCTACCAAGCTTGTTGTTCCCGCTGCTACTAAGAAAAAATAAGTTATGATCTTTGAAGACCCGACTGATGGGTTGGTCGTCCCGCCATCAGTATTTGAAATCATATCAAGTTCAAGAAATGCCCTATTAACTCGAACGCAAAGGTGAAACCACAATAGAAAGGTTCGGAGGGCTGCTAAAGCTCGAACTCCTAAAGAAGTACATGTCGATGAAGATCCTCACCAGGATGAGTCAGGATTACTGGAGACCTATCCACTTTTGCGAGGGAGTAAGTTCCATCCTTTAATGGATACCAACGGGTATGAAAGTATTCAAAAGATCACCGCTGCTTTACGTCCACTTCATGGACATAGTCAGGAGAGGAAGATGCCTGCTCCGATCACCCGAGTAGATTCAATTTTTTAGAGGCTAGCTGCCAAGCGAGGTTGTTCACTTAGTGAACTATTTAAATGAGTGGGAAATGAAGTATCTCCTTGCATGAAGAAAGATATCTTGAAGGACATCAGATATGTCAGATGTTCCTAGAAGTCAACTGAAACTTTACCTGCTTGCATTCTTGTCNTCTGCTCCGATCACCCGAGTAGATTCAATTTTTCAGAGGCTAGCTGTCAAGCAAGGTTGTTCACTTAGTGAACTATTTAAATGAGTGGGACATGAAGTATCTCCTTGCATGAAGAAAGAAATCTTGAAGGACATCAGATATGTCAGATGTTCCTAGAAGTCAACTGAAACTTTACCTGCTTGCATTGTTGTCTGGTTCCATTTTGGGAGCAGAGTTGATACCACTATTGTCACCACCGATTCTACCGTCACAGGTCTAATACTTCTACCGATCACCCACTACAAGGATGTTTCTAAAGTCCCAAAGGAAAAGATGAAGAAGTTGCCTAGTAATGTATCTGGTCTTCACAATGGGGAGCATACTATTCCTTGACATACGGATGTTCCTACCAAGAAACTACATCTCAAGACATAACCGTCAAAGAAAAGGGTATGGATACCCAAGGTTGTTGTACCAATACAGTCCAAGAAGACTATAGGGCAAGATCATGGAATGAAGCAAGGGTGAGAAATATCTGATATCATCACATCAGTTGCCAGTGAAATGGAAGAACAAGTGGAGGAGGTCTATCAGGGTCCTCCGGATCTTAAGAAAATCCAAGAATCATTAATAAAGGAAAAGGTCAAAAAGCTCAGTGTTGAGATTTTTGAGTTGGCTCGGGAACATGGAGTTCCCATGGACGATGATGACGATTTTAAATTCAGCAATTAGCTCAAAGAAGATTTCGTGAATGTTCATGTCATTGAAACCAGAGCCACTACTTCTGCGTGTGAGGCTCAACCTCTCGTCAAAGAGAATGTCATAGATGAGCTGCGTAGGGCTATCCTCCTAAGGGATAAGCAAGTCAGCCAACTGGAGAGAAGGATAGAAGAGATAGGCACCTCCATGACCGTCATGGTCACAGTTCAAAGACAATCTCAAGTACCATAGTTAGCCTGTCCAGAGGTTAACCAACTAGTGATTATACATATCACAGATGAAAGAAATGAAGTTGCTTCAGAAAACAGAGTTGAGCAACCAAAGAAGAATTCTTGAGCAAGCGCCATACCAGAGAAGTAATTCAAGCAAATGATCGAGCAGGTTTGAGAGGCCTTAACCCAATCTAAGGGTGGTACATTGGTTTTAAAAGGTAGACCTTACCCAGAAGAATTTGATGTTGTACCTTTCCCTAAAGGTATTGTGTCCCCAAACTTTAAGATATTTGATGGGACTGGAGATCTCAGACAACACATAGCACATTTTCGAGCCAGTTGTGGCAACACAAGGGGTAATGAAGTCTTACTCTTCCAATAGTTTATCAGCAGCCTATCAGGGATTACTTTCGATTGGTACGTTGATTTGCCCAACGGATCAGTTAAAACATTAGCCGAATTGGAACAAATATATTTGAAAAGATTTGTTAGAGCGCAACATCATGTCTATTGGAGATCTCATGATGGAAAAGAAAAAGCCCAACGAGACTTTAGTGGATTACATCTTGAGGTGGAGAAAACTTATCATGAAATTTGAACCTCAGCTGTAGGAACATCACGTGATTGAGATCTTACTTAAAAGCATCCATGAGCCAGTAGCTTTCATGCTTACGAGACTCACCATTAAATCCCTTGAGAAGCTACTCAGTAAAGCCAACAGTATCCAAGAAGAAATTAAACATATGGATTCTCCCGAGAAATCAAAGGTAACCAAAAATTTTAAAAGAAGTCCGAATAGTGGCAATTGTTGATAAAGGAAAACAACCAATGAAGTTACATGCAGAAAAGCATCGACAATCATCATCACCGCATACTCAACAACAACACAACAGTATGGCCAATCTAGCCAGCAACCATCTCAAGGAGGATCATACCGACTAGAGAATAAGAAAAAGACCATTTCACAACATAGGAAAGTGGTATATTCTTTCAAAGATGAAGTGATATCCAAGATGTTCAAAAATCTGATGAAGAAGCTTGAATTCAGATTACCAGACCAAAGAAATCCAAAGAGGTTGACAAGAAAGATCAATCAAAATTTTTCCCCATATCACAGATTTTTAGGGCACACTTTAGAAGATTATTTCTTCTTAAGGGATTGGCTCAAGAGAAAGATTAAATAAGGGAATATAACGATCCTAAAAGAATATTTAAAAGTACCTAAAAAAGGTTCCATAAATATGATTTTGTCTAAATCAATTTCTCCAATTGACCTGTATATTGGAAAAGACAGATGGAGTACAGTCTAGAGCAAATCGTCCAAGAAAATATTGAACTAGATTCAGAGCGCTTCAAAACATGCCTCCGTTCAGAGTCTTCAGCCTGCCAAGCCTGAGATGAAGATTTCACCAGGAGATCCATCATCATCAAAGACAAAGATAAAGAAGAACACCACCACAAATACTGATAGCATGGGGGGGTAGGATAGTGTCTGCCTCTACTAGATTGGTTGTCTCAGATTCGTTGAAGAAAATCTTCAAACCCCTAACTTTGTATGATTATCTTTTTACCCCTCCAGGTTCTTATGAATATAATGATTTACATTTTAGCTACATTTTAACTATGTTTGGTGATAACGTAATCGATTATGACCAATCTAACTTCGATCTCAATTCTGAAACTAATCCTCAAATCGTACTTGAGTTTGATGAAATTTTTGACAAAACTGAAGAAGACATCGACAATACCGCTTAAAATAGCACTGAGAGTGAGGAACCAATCCTCGAGTGCCACAGTGCACCACTTGCCATCAACTTAGATCATTCTAACAAAGAAGAAACACCGAAAGATTCACTAATGATATCATAAGAAGAAGAAATTACAGATGTGAACTTAAGGAGCTGGAAAGTATTGCCCCCGAGAACAGCTGTGGAAGATAAAGGAAAGCAAATAGTCACTTGAAAAAATCTACCTCCACCTCCGCCAGTGGAAGAAACACATAATCAAGAGAAAATTGGAGGATCATACAAAGTTGATTGCGCTCACTCATCTTCGGAAGTTGCAGGCCAGATTAAGCATCTATTATGTTCTGATCCTGTCAAAGGAGATGAGAGTCTCTGGTTATAGCTTTGCTTGACCCAGAGATTTGCTTAGCCNAAACCCTCAAACCCCTAACTTTGTATGATTATCTTTTTACCCCTTCGGGTTCTTATGAATATAATGATTTACATTTTAGCTACATTTTAACTATTTTTGGTGATAATATAATTGATTATGACCAATCTAACTTCGATCTTAATTCCAAAAATAATCTTCAAATCGTACTTGAGTCTGATGAACTTTTTGACAAAACTGAAGAAGACATCGACAATACCGCTTACAATAGCACTGAGAGTGAGGAACCAATCCTCGAGTGCCACAGTGCACCACTTGCCATCAACTTAGATCATTATAACAAATAAGAAACACTGAAAGATTCGCTAATGATATCTTAAGAAGAAGAAATTACAGATGTGAACTTAAGGAGCTGGAAAGTATTGCCCCCGAGAACAGCTGTGAAAGATAAAGGAAAGCAAATAGTCACTTGAGAAAAGCTACCTCCACCTCTGCCAGTGGAAGAAACACATAATCAAGAGAAAATTGGAGGATCATACAAAGTTGATTACGCTCACTCATCTTCGGAAGTTGCAGGCCAGATTAAGCATCTACGATGTTCTGATCCTGTCAAAGGAGATGAGAGTCTCTGGTTATAGCTTTGCTTGACCCAGAGATTTGCTTAGCCCAGTTGGCCGGCACATCCTCAAATGAAGTTTGCTCATTGAGAGAACAGTCTGGGGTAACCTTTACAGATGAAGATTTGCTTCTCGGTACTGCCGACCACAATCACTCACTTTACATCACTGTTAACATTTGTAGAATTGTGTTGTCCAGAGTTTTAGTAGATCCTGGAGCATCACTCAACTTAATGAGTCTATGAAGATTGACCTATTTTGACATTGAAGCCCAAGGTCTTGCGGCCGATAAAATGATGTTAAAAGGATTCAACCAAAAGGGAGAGAGAGCACTTGGATCAATTACATTACTTAGGGAGGGAGATCTACAACTGTTTTCAGTTCGTGAAGTTGGTATTCATGAGGATGCCGCCTACTACGCTCTTCCAAAGAAAACTGTTTCCTCATGTGAAGCTATGACAAACAAAAGTAAAGATTCAAGAGAATCACAAAGAGGAAGCAATTCAACTCTGCTTCAGTAATCATCCTCCACTCTTTTGCAGCAAATTGGAGGGGGTTCTTTTAGTTTGTGCAGTCGAGGTCGAGGCCGGGGACGCGAACGAGGAAGAACCAATTTAATTGTTGAATGGACTTGGCGGACCATCTACATTAGTGATGAAGACAGTTTTGGAGATAAAATAATGATGAAAAAATAGAAGAAACCTCAGTATGAGATATCCTTATAAGATACAGAGCAGAACGAATATGAGATGACATATGATCGGATAAACCACTATGTGAACACCATGACCCTTACTCCAAATCTCCCTCTAAAGGTTGAGAGTTTTGAGGTCTAGGAAGTCCGTAGCACTGGTTCAAAGCCGATCAAGTTTTATCATGCTTCTACCTCTACTAATCTTGAAAATCATGTAAATTTGGATGATGATCCTAATGAATTAATGGAATTGCTTTTTGGTTACTTGTCGCCTTGTGTACAAAAATTAATTTAGCGGGGAAATTTGCTAAAACAAATGACAAAACATAAATTACAACTTTTTGAAAAATTATGGATATTAAAAGTTGAACTCCCAACTCAAAAGAGGCTCTCGGATTTGGTACAGTCGGACCAGTCGATGATTCAGAGTTTTTCTTGATTATTACTAGTGAATCAAAAGAAGAATTCCTTGATATGGAGGATGACTCTACTGATCAATTGATAGAAGATGTTTTGCCAGAATTTGAGGAGGAAATTAAATCAACTATTAATGAATTAAAGGAAATTAACATCGGGACTGAAGAATGACCCCGACCTACATTTATAAGTTCTCTACTCAACAATGAAGAATCTTTAGAATTAATCAAACTATTAACAGAGTTTAAAGATTCCTGCGCATGGAGTTATGTTAAAATGTCAGGACTGTCAGTAGAAGTTGTAGCTCATAAACTCGGGGTGGACAAACATATGACCCAGTAAAATAAGCTCCCAAAATAATGTGCGTCGAAATAGAATAGCAGGTCATAACCAATGTGAAGAAGTTAATAGACGCTAAATTTGTAAAAGAAGAGTAATACCCCCACATTGTTAGCTAATATTGTGCAAATTAAGAAGAAAAATGGAAAAATCTGTGTTCGTGTCAACTTTAGAGATTTAAATAAAGCATGTCCAAAAAATGAATTCGCGTTACCGATACCATAAATGATGGTGGACATTATTTTGACACATGAAATTTTCTCCTTCATGGACGGATCTTCGAGATACAACCAAATAAAGATGGCTCCCAAGAATGCAACAACTCTAGCCTTAGAACACTTATCGGGATTTTCTGCTACATAGTGATGTCATTTAGGTTGAAGAACGTTAGAGCGACAAATCAACGTGCAATGACAAAGATTTTTTATGTTCTCATTCACAATCAATTGGAATGCTACGTGGATGATTTGGTCATCAAGAGGAAGTAAAAAATAGATCATTTGTATAATTTGAGGATCGTGTTTCAATGGTTACGACAATATGACCTTAAAATGAATCCCTTCAAGTTCTCCTTTGTCGTTACCTCTAGAAAGTTTTTAATATTTGTTGTTCGTCATCGAGGAATTGAGATTGACCCAGATAAGATTAAAGCTATCTTTAAAATGCCTCCACCTAAAATCATAAAACAACTATGTTCCTTCCAACGAAAGTTGGCATATCTGAGATGCTTTATTTCTAATCTCTCAGGCAAGTGTCAGACCTTCTCGACATTAATTAAAAAGAACATCAATTTTGTTTGGGAAGAGAAATGCCAGCGGGCCTTTGAGAATGTTAAGCAATATTTAATGACACCACCTATTTTGGTAGCCCCTATCCCTGAGAAACCCTTGATACTTTATACTGTGGCTTTAGATGACTCTCTTGGAGCCCTCTTAGCCCAAGGCAATGACGAGGGTAAGGAAAACACATTATACGATTGGAGTCACCGCCCAATATCAATGGAGATAAGGTATCCACCAATTGAGAATCATTGTCTAGCTTTCATTTTTACCTCCCAAAAGTTTAGACATCACATGCTTTCTCATAAGAGTTCTCTAATCTCAAAAGTTAATCTGTTGCAATATTTGACGACTCGACCAATACTCTTCAGACGTCTAGCAAGATGGTCGATGATTTTATTGCAATTTGATGTAACGTTTGTTCCCCTCCATGCTATTAAGGGAAAGATTTTAGCAGACTTCCTTGCTGCACACCCACTTCCAGCTGGGTCCCCTCTTAATGATGAGTTACCAGACGAACAAGTATTACAAATGAAATTTTTTAGTGTGTAATGCTGGGAGATGTACTTTGATGGAGCTTCGTCAGCAAGAAAAGATGATGGATCAGGCACAGCTATAATAGGCAAAATAGAATTGGTTTGATCTTTATCACGCCAAATAAGGGTATATTGAAGTTCTCATACCATCTGATAGAGCCATGTACCAACAACGAAGAAGAATATGAAGCGCTAATTACAGGGTTGGAGTTGCCAATCTCAATGGATATAATATATATTGCCATCTATGGCGACTCTCAGTACGTGATCCAGCAAGTTGTCAGACAATACAAGATTTTAAAGCCAAGACTAGTTGAATATCATCGAGACGCAATGAATCTGCTGGAATAGATTCCTAGTGTAACTTCTTACCAGATTCTTATGGGAGATAATGCCCATGTTGATGCTCTAGCAAAACTTGCTAAGGAGCTGGCATGTCTCCCGGAGGATTCTGTTGATATTACAGTAGAAGGATGACAAGTTTTGACTTAAGTTGACCTCAACAATTTACACAAGCTCGTAAGAGGATAAGAAATGATGTTTCCAGTTTCTGATAACAAAGAAGACTGGTGCAAGCCATTAATAGAATAGTTGCATACTGGAAAGCTATCAGAAGGTAAGTTTGAAGAACATAACTTTACAAATAGGGCTATGTCTTACGCTCTAATGGGTGACGTCCTCTACAGAAGATCATTCGACCAAATGTGGCTATGATGTTTAAGCAAAACAAAATCACAGAATATTGTTAAAGAATTACATGCCAGATTGTGTGGAGCTCACCGATCAGGGCCAATAATGAAAATGAAGATCAGGAGACTTAGATATTATTTGCCAGTAATGATATCCGACTACATGGATACTGCCAGAAGATGTCACCAGTGTCAAGTGCATGGGGTGGTCTTGCACCAACCTCCAAATGTGCTACACCCAATCGTTACCTCGTGGACTTTCTATTGTTAGGGCACAGACATAATAGGTCTGATAGACCCTCCGTTTTCTAGAGGACACAGATTCATACTCACCGCTATAAATTACTTCTCCAAATGAGCAGAGGCTGTACCGTTATGAGAGGTTACGACACATTAAGTCCTTCAATTCTTCAGAAACCAAGTCGTCTACCATTTCAGAGTACTACAAAGAATAATTTCTAATAATGGGATACCCTTTAAAAGTAGCAAAATCAACAATTTTGTCAAACGACACGGGATAGTTTGAAGATATTCTATAATTTACTATCCTAGGGCAAATGTTCTGGCTGAGGCCTTCAACAAGATGTTGGTACAGATTTTAAAAGAAAACACTAGATGAAAATAAAAAAGATTGGCACAACAAATTATTAGAAGCCTTGTGGGCTTACCGAACGATGTTCAAAACTCCCACTCAGTGCACACCCTACATGCTCATGTACGGGTCTGAGGCCGTACTACCGTTAGAAGTTTAGACTTCGCCTCTCAGAGTCACTATTTCCAATCAACTTACAATAGAAGAAAGTACAAAAATCAGACTTGAGGAATTAGAGAGTTTCGAAGAAAAATGACTAGAAGCACAAAAATATTTGGAGCTTTATCAAGCAAATATGGTACAAGCTCATGAAAAATTGGTCCACCCAAGGACATTCAAAGTTGGTGAACTTATCCTCATGCTAAAAAGACAAATTCTTGCATTCCGCAAAATAGGTGAAAATTTTGACCCAACTTAGGAGGGACCATTTTTTGTAGAAAAGGTCTACACAGGAGGAGCCTACCATCTAGTAGATTTTCATGGTGAAATACCCATGCTGTCAATGAACGGACACTACCTAAAGACATACTATGTAATTTGACATTGATTGACATCACTTGATTTGAAATTTTGAAATTTTGATTGTTCTGGGTTACCTATTTGGCCAAACCTCTGTGTCTGAGCCCAAAAAATTTGTAATAAAATTAACTTAAATATAATGAAAATTTTGAAATTACACATTTCAATTTACTCATTTCTACCTTTAAATTTGATATTCTAATAAACTGAAAAAAATACATAAATAAATAATTTTCTCACCAACATAAACTAAAATTTTCTTTAATAAAAACTTTATTTTGTTCTTGTTCACGGTAACTTTCAGCTTTCTGATATTTTCTTGTCGTCTGCAGAGAAATGTTAGGCCAGAGGCTGAACTTTGCTTTTAAAGATGGTTAGAACCTCGCACACAATGAGGAAAGGGCACCGCAAGGCGGCACCATAGACTTCAACATGGACTTCAGTCAAGCCGACATTGACTATGAGAGTCGTCTAATGGACGTGGATAGCCGTAAAAAAAAGAAGGGCTACCATCAATGCTAAGGTTCTGCACCAAAAATAGTTCCTCACTGAAGGAGAAAAATGTGATAGTACAACAAGACCCGATGGACGCGACTAGTTGCCTACCATCTATGATAGCTACACCAACCGGGGGACTATTTGTTGTAAATGATAAAAGACTGCCAAATGCACCGCTATAGAGAACCCAACACAGGAATGCTAACCGCTGAAAGCATAGGGCTTCCTTACACAAAGAGAGAAGACGCCAGAAGGAGGCAAAAAATTTTCTCACCTCTATTCCTGAGGGAAACATATATCATCCAAGCATGAGAGAGACCTCTTCCAGTTTGCCTGCTATAGAAAATGAGTTTGGATTTGTTTCAGAGCCAGAGATACCACGAGTTTCAGATGTTCCTTGTACGGGTTGCCTTACATGCAACTCTGAGATACATGCACGTACATCAGCTACAGTAGCATTTGTGGAGTGCCCTGACTCTAATGTCCTCCACCTTGAGCACTACAGTACTTTAGAGGAGTACATATCCTCTGATGATGGATTTCAAACTACAAATTACCTGATGAATGTAGATCCATATCACCCGTCAGATGTAGAGTCATACATTCCGCTGCATGCAAAGACAACACCTGCCTGAAATCCCGTCCGCGTGGAAATAAGGCAACATCCCTTATAGCTGCCAATCATTAGTATGATAGAATACTACAAAATGAGTAAAGTAAACAAAAGGGATTTTGATTTTTATGAAGAAGTTCAAGGAAGTTTCATTAAGAAACTAGAAGGATTTGAGCTATATACCAGGGTCTTCTCTGAAAGCGATGAAAGAAGTACCCTTGACTGCATCTTTGATTTAAGAGACAGAGGTCAAGCAGGCTTCTTGATGTAAAGAACCTATTTCGGGCCATGAAAATGAATGTGTGGAAAGGGCAGGATCACCATAAAATGTGGCTGCTGTTACAACTTCACAAATTATAGACAAGGAAATCCTTCTGGGATTCAGAGACATGATCAAGTGGATCCGCTATCCTCATGATAAAATGGATGATTAAGAGAATGGTCAGATGGAGCATACTACCAGCTGACTATATTCCCAAAGCTGTATTATTGACATATATGATGAAGGTGACTGTATACCCCCGCACATTGACCATCACAACTTTGTGAAACCTTTATGCATGGTCTTTTTCATGAGCAAGAGCAACATTCTGTTTGGAAAAAAAATTGATGCCATTGGCCCCAAAAAGTTCAGAGGATCCGTGGAGATTCTGGTACTAGTGGGTTGAGTGCTAGTTCTTAAAGGAAACGGAGCAGACGTCACCAAACACTGCATTCCAGGGGTGCAAAAAGTAGGGTGTCCATGACCTTCCGGTGGATGGATGATAGCAAAATGCCATATGGATTCCGACCGGACCCTAAGCTGGAAGAACTATTGCCTTACGAGCTATGAGAGAGTTGCACCTCTAAGCACATGCAAAAGGAACTCTTGTCCTGGAGTATGGCTTAGTAGGTCTGCTCGATCAGGAGCTTGCCTCGCTAGAGAAAGACACTCAAAGGATGCTTTTTTACTACATCTCGGCACAATAAATGTGATATATATTAGAAATGCTCAGCATATGATATGTACTGAACATAGGATATTTTTGGATGTACATCGATGCAGTCATGCATAAACGTACTTTTGAGGCTTTGACGTGCACTCAAACTTTAACACTTATTGGAGTAGATTAATGAAACTCTTTCAAAATTTTGTTTGTTTGTTCAATTGCCATTTTTGTACGATAGATAAAAGCCATAGAGCCATACTTAAGTTCATATTACAATGAACAAAGAACAAAAAAATCAAAAAAAATTTATGATAATAAAATTCAATAATATAAAAAAACTCTCTTTCGAAATAATTCATCAACCAACTAAAATTAAAATTTTGAAAAGTTATTTTAATAATTAAATGTGATAAAAACAACAAGAAAAGAAAATAAACCTGTTGATTTGATTCTCTCGATTTTGAGGTCTCTTACTCGTTGCTCGCATAGCACGACTATCCTTATCTACACTAATTCTCTTCACATCCTTGTGGAATTCCACATTCTGCATAAAACCTTACAAAATCTTACACAGCTTCCTCACCAATGTCAATCTTTTTGCATCACATGGATTTATGAATTTGACACCAGAAACTTTTTTGCACTACATTTTTGCCCTCTAGGCCAATACTAAAACACTATTTTCCATTTTACAACCTTTTGAGATTAGTATAAGACCCCCTCCATGCTATCCAATTCTCTACCTATATCTTCGATATTCTCTACCTATATCTTTGAGATTGGTATAAGGCCTCTTCCATGAAATTCAATTCTCTACCTATATCTTTAAGATAGGTGTAAGGCCCCCTCTGTGGCATCCAATTCTCTACTTATATCTTTGAGATTAGTATAAAGCCCCCTCCATGTCATCCAATTTTCTACCTATATCTTTGAGATTAGGCCCCTCCATGGCATCCAATTCTCTACATATATCTTTGAGATTGGTGTAAGGCCCCCTCCATGGCATCCAATTCTCTACCTATATCTTCTAGATTAGTATAAGGCCCCCTCCATGGCATCCAATTCTCTGCCTATATCATTGAGATTGGTGTAAGGCCTCGTCTATGGCATCCAATTCTCTACCTATATCTTTAAGATAGGTGTAAGACCCCCACTATGGCATCCTACTCTCAATCTTTGAGGTCATCACCTGAATGTTGATTCCCATCCTCTATAAAAACCTAAAATCTAATAACTCAACATCCACTCTCCAATCCCAAGCGAGAGTTCCTAATCCTTGATGTTGATCAGATACTCACTTGTTAACTCCCCATCGGAAATAGATAGCAAACACAATTCTACACCTCCTTCTAGGTCTATTAACTTAGGGTTCTCTATTAGTTTTGTTGATCTCAACAGTCAATGACAATACACGTAGTGTGCTTGCCTAGCACACCACACCTATTGGGGGTCCATTTGTTGACCTCACTTTTGGTTGAGGTTTAGTTTTTCCTCTTTAGTAGCCAAGGGTCTAGCCATAGGACTTTGCTGTTGACTATTCCAAGATAACTAGAAAAGGAACCCTCACCATTAGAAATTCTACCCACTTCTTTACTCAACTTGAAGCTCTACATATTGGACCTAACTTCTAGCACTTAGTAGGCAGGGTCATTAAGGGGGTGCTCAAGGATAGTTCCAATAGTACTATTTGACCATAGGGTTAACCCTGGGTGCTAGTCTGGGGCTAAGGCACTCACTTTCACTCACTACACTCACTCTCACTCACAATCCCTCACAACCCTAAATCCAATATTTATTGACTTTGATCCCTTGATCTTTTGGGAGACTCATGTAGGTGGTCCCCTAAACCAACTAACCTTAGGCTAGGGTTTAGCTAAGAACAATACATAGAGGACCCAAATGGGGATTCCAATGGTCCATGGCTGATATAGGGTGGTTGGCACTCCAATTCTACCAAAAATATTCGACTTGGCCTTTTGTCCCAAAATTCCCCAAATTACCTAGATACCATTGGAGCCCTAAATTTGACCAAAATTCCAAAAATTCCTAAATCCACCCAAAATACCCAAATTTGTCCAAAAATCATTTCAAAACTTTTCAAAATGCCCATGTTACCCAAAACTACCCAAAAATTCTAAAATTACCAAAATACCCCCAAAAATGACCAAAATTACAAAAAGACCCTTCGCCCCCAAACATTTCTAGAGCCTCCAAAATCACTCAAAATGTTTCCAAAACCAACTTGGACCCTCCAAATAAACCTAATTTGCCTAATTTTATTGCCTTTAAAGGCCTAATTTCTCCAAATTCACCTTAAATGTCCATTAATATGGCCCAAATTTCCCACAATTTCAATTATAAACTCAAATTAACCTTTAAAATGACCAATATAAACCAAAACCAAGCTTAATTGGCCCATAGTTTGAGCTCAATTTTGACCTACCAAATTGTACTCCATAGCATACTCAATTTCCCCCAATTTGAATCCTAAAATCTTCATAACAATCCTACACACCAAACATGACCTTCAATTGGCCCTCGTAAAGCCTCAATTGCATATAATTTTAACCCAAGTCCAAAAATTCCCAAATTTTCCCCAAATTGGCTATAGATCCAAATTCCACCAAATTGATTGCATAACCCCAAATTGACACCTAATTTATGTTAAAAACTATTCATGATGTTCCTATAGACCATTTTCAATAATCAATTTTGACTTAGCCCAACTTTAGACCAACCTAGACTGAAGTCTAGCCCAACATGCCCAAATTGACAAAAATCCCAAAATCTTTCAAATTGAACCCACAATTGAACTCAAAATCATTTCAATCCTTCACCAAACATCTTCATTAAAATCATCTACAAATGTTGATCAATCAATTGGGCTCAAAGTCATAGCTAGCATAACCCCAACCCAACTTTTAGCAATTTAGACCCACATTGAACCCAGGCACCAAAATTGACCTAGCCATGTCAGATTGACCAAGAGAAGACTTCTACAGCCAATTTTTGGACCCTAGTGACCAAGCTAGACTCACTTAACCCACCCTAGATGAGCCATGGACCAAAGGTCCTCTAAATTAAGGGATTTATTTCCTAAATTGCTTAAGCCAAAGGGATCATTGCCAAAACCCACCACCAACCAAAGTTAATGGTTGTCACAAATTCCTCTAGCTGACCTGACCTTCTAGCCACCTCCTCTGGCCCTAGTCATCAGAGCACCTCAAAATTGAGGGACACCATCTCTAAATCAAACCCAATCTCAACCCTAGGGTCCAACTCACCTTAATTAAGCTTTAGAGCCTCTTAGCCCACCACCTCAGCAAACTTTTGTAAACAAAGTCAAGCTCTGAGCTCCACTATCCAGCCATGGCTATAAAATGGACTCTTCACGGCCACGAAAAGTGTTATGAAATTTTCTCAAGGTGACCCTTCCAAATTTCTCCCATAGTCTCTTTAAGACCTCCTCAATGCAACCCAACCACCTACTTGCCCTCATTTCCCTTGTCGCGGCACAATTTTTTAGCTCAAATCCTTGCCAGAGATAGAACCTTCTCCACCACGCCTCCACAGTACAAAAAATCTCAATTAAACTCACCCACACATTCACCACAGTGAAAAAAGACAAAGCTCATTAAAGCCCCCTCACAGAGAGCCTCCACACTAGACTTTCATCAAAACCTAAATTTGCCCTTCATCGAATTTGAGTTTAGACCTTTCACCATGATCAGAGGCCTAATCCCTAGCCTCCTTGGACCTCCACAAATGTGTCGAGCACCTTTGATTGAAGCTTCCCTTCTCATGGCAAAGGTAATGAACTTCCCCTCTTCCCCGCCTATTTTGATTCTCCATGTGATTAAGGTTAGTTTAATGGCAAGTGTACCATATAAATAGGTTTGTCTCATTTAGATGAGTCTATAGGATCAAAACAAAAGTCAGTTAGTTAAGAAATGAGGGAGAACTTAAGGTTTTAGGGTTAACGGTCATGGGTTTTAGCTATTGGGGATGATGACGTTGAGCCGTTAGATGGTGCATGTATTGGACGGACGGCTAGGAGTGCGTTGGATGGGAGCTTAATAGATAAAGCACAGGCCAAGTCAGCGACTACGTGGATTGCAGAGTCCAACCAGAGTATGCCGCGTGGAGCTTCGGAGTCGCCATAGGTTGACGTAGTGCCTCATGTTTGAATAGAAAAATAGGAATTTTTCTATTTATTTAAATGTCATAATTTTGAAAAATCATATCTTTGCATAGAAAAATCATAAAAATAAATTAAAAATATCTTAGTGCTCAGTGAATGGAGGAGAACAATATGAAAATTATTTGAAGTTTATTTGATGCATATTTTATTTTAAATTAATTAAATACTTTGAGTATTTTAACTCTCCATGCCTGTAGATATTTTACCATGGCTTGATATTTTGGCATGTTGTTGCCTCTGTCATGGAGGATATTCCTTGATTTTTCCAATGTTAGAGGAGACCCCTAGACAGAGATCCATATTTTTCAAGTTTATTTATATCATTTGCATAAACTAATCATGGTAATTAGCATGTTGCTTAGAAAAATCCAAGNACCCATGTTACCCAAAACTACCCAAAAATTCCAAAAATACCAAAATACCCCCAAAAATGGCCAAAATTACAAAAATACCCTTCGCCCCCAAACATTTTTAGAGCCTCCAAAATCACTCAAAATGTTTCCAAAACCAACTTGGACCCTCCAATTAAACCTAATTTGCCCAATTTTATTGTGTTTAAAGGCCCAATTTATCTAAATTCACCTTAAATGTCCATTAATTTGGCCCAAATTTCCCACAATTTCAATTATAAACTTAAATTAACCATTAAAATGACCAATATGAACCAAAACCAAGCTTAATTGGCCCATAGTTGAGCTCAATTTTGACCTACCAAATTGTACCCCATAGCATACTTAATTTCCCCCAATTTGAATCCTAAAATCTTCATAACAATCCTACACACCAAACTTGACCTTCAATTGGCCCTGGTAAAGCCTCAATTGCATATAATTTTAACCCAAGTCCAAAAATTCCCAAATTTTCCCCAAATTGGCCATACATCAAAATTCCACCAAATTGATTGCATAACACCAAATTGACACCTAATTTATGTTAAAAACTATTCATGATGTTCCTATAGACCATTTTCAATGATCAATTTTGACTTAGCCCAACTTTAGACCAACCTAGACTGAAGTCCAGCCCAACATGCCCAAATTGACAAAAATCCCTAAATCCTTCAAATTGAACCCCCAATTGAACTCAAAATCATTTCAATCCTTCACCAAACATCTTCATTACAATCATCTACAAATGTTGATCAATCAATTGGGCTCAAAGTCATAGATAGCATAACCCCAACCCAACTTTTAGCAATTTAGACCCACATTGAACCCAGGCACCAAAATTGACCTAGCCATGTCAGATTGACCAAGAGAAGACTTCTACAGCCAATTTTTGGACCCTAGTGACCAAGCTAGACTCACTTAACCTGCCCTAGATGAGCCATGGACCAAAGGTCCTCTAAATTAAGGGATTTATTTTCTAAATTGTTTAAGCCAAAGGGATCATTGCCAAAACCCACCACCAACCAAAATTAATGGTTATGACAAATTCCTCTAGCTGACCTGACCTTCTAACCACCTCCTCTGGCCCTAGTCATCAGAGCACCTCAAAATTGAGGGACACCATCTCTAAATCAAACCCAATCTCAACCCTAGGGTCCAACTCACCTTGATTAAGCTTTAGAGCCTCTTAGCCCACCACCTCAGCAAACTTTTGTAAACAAAGTCAAGCTTTGAGCTCCACTATCCAGCCATGGCTGTAAAATGGAATCTTCACGGCCACGAAAAGTGTTATGAAATTTTCTCAAGGTGTCCCTTCCAAATTTCTCCCATAGCCTCTTTAAGACCACCTCAATGCAACCCAACCACCTACTTGCCCTCATTTCCCTTGTCGCGGCACAATTTTTTAGCTCAAATCCTTGCCAGAGATAGAACCTTCTCCACCACGCATCCACAGTACAAAAAATCTCAATTAAACTCACCCACACATTCAGCACAGTGAAAAAAGATAAATCTCATTAAAGCCCCCTCACAGAGAGCCTCCACACTAGACTTTCATCAAAACCTAAATTTTCCCTTCATCGAATTTGAGTTTAGACCTTTCACCATGATCAGAGGCCCAATCCCTAGCCTCCTTGGACCTCCACAAATGTGTCGAGCACCTTTGATTAAAGCTTCCCTTCTCATGGCAAAGGTATTGAACTTCCCCTCTTCCCCCGCCTATTTTGATTCTCCATGTGATTAAGGTTAGTTTAATGGCAAGTGTACCGTATAGATATGTTTGTCTCATTTAGATGAGTCTATAGGATCAAAACCAAAGTCAGTTAGTTGAGAAATGAGGGAGATCTTAAGGTTTCAGGGTTAACGGTCATGGGTTTTAGCTATCGGGGATGATGACGTGGAGCCGTTAGATGGTGCATGTATTGGAAGGACGGCTAGGAGTGTGTTGGATGGGAGCTTAATACATAAAGCGCAGGCCAAGTCAGCAACTACGTGGATTGCGGAGTCCAACCGGAGTACGCCGCGTGGAGCTTCGGAGTCGCCGTAGGTTGACGTGGTGCCGCATGTTTGAATAGAAAAATAGGAATTTTTCTATTTATTTAAATGTCATAATTTTGAAAAATCATATCTTTGCATAGAAAAATCATCAAAATAAAATAAAAATATCTTAGTGCTCAGTGAATGGAGGAGAACAATATGAGAATTATTTGAAGTTTATTTGATGCATATTTTATTTTAAATTAATTAAATACTTTAAGTATTTTAACTCTCCATGCCTGTAGATATTTTACCATGTCTTGATATTTTGGCATGTTGTTGCCTCTGTCATGGAGGATATTCCTTGATTTTTCCAAAGTTAGAGGAGACCCCTAGACAGAGATCCATTTTTTTCAAGTTTATTTATATCATTTGCATAAACTAATCATGGTAATTAGCATGTTGCTTAGAAAAATCCAAGAAAATTTTGGTAGGTTAACTGTGATCAGGTAGTAAGAACACACGTAATTTTCATAAAACCCTAAGATACAAGGAAAATTATTTTAGGAAAAATAAACATCTAAATTACTTGATTTTGATCCTCCACTATAAACCCATAAAAATTTCAAAATATTTGGAGTTCATTTAGTAACATAATTTGATTTTCTAAGTTACATAGCATTTTTTTGACACTAAAAAGATTTTTAACAATTAAATTATAACTTAAAAATTTATAAACTTGGTTTTTGGAGTTCTCTGTGATCAGAGGGATTTTCTACAAATAAAATAGTAATTAAAATAAAATTTTCATTTTTTAAGCATATTTTGAATATTTAAAAAATAAAAATTAACAAAAATCATAAAATTAATAAAATTCATAGAAATATTCTAAATTGTTTCTTAAGCACTTAGGAGCAATAAGAATATTTTTCCTAATTTTCTAAGTGAAGACATTGAGTTCTAAACCTTAAAAATAAATTTTAAAGGTTAAAGATGGATTATCCTTAATTTCTCACTAAAATAATTTTGATAATTCATTTAAAAATAAAAAAAAATATGAAATTTATATCTCTAGTTTTTTTTACCTTAGAGAGATTTACTAAAAATGCAAACTTTATATTTCCACATTTGAAATATTTTATAATTAGTTAGTACTTCAGAATTTAAAATAATTCTAATAATTCAAATAAAACTCAACAAAACATGAAATTTGGTCCAAGTTGTTCTCTAGTCTAGGTCTACCTTCAGTAAAAAATTCAAGTGATTAGACTTTGCCTTAGTCAAGTTATTGAATTTTCTTTAAAAAATTCTATTTTTGCATGTAAATAATCAAGTAGTTTAAATTAAATTTTGAAAAAAACATATTTTCACCTCTGATGTCTTAATTGACTCATGGGTAAAATGAGATAAAAATTTGAAAATCATTTGAATTAAATTTAATGAATTATGAAGTGATAGAGCCTTAGGGGTAAAAGTGCAATTTTGGAAATTTAGCCCGAATTAACATTTATGCTTAATTCAAGAAAGAGGAATGGGTAATCTTTGATCTTAATTAAGATATTCAGATGATTGAAACATAAAAAATTAATTGGTAGAAACCAATTTCACTTTTCTTAATTAGAGATTAAATTAGTAATTTCCTAAATTTCTTAAATCATTAAAATTTGGAAGTCTAGTAAATTAAATGATCCTAGACTTAGGGGTATGATTTTGGATGTTAATAACTCACTAATTTAATACTCATATTTGGTGTTTAAATGACATTCAAACATTTTGATGATGAATTACTATAACTTAAAATTCAATTTCCTTCAAAGCTTACTAATATGTCCACCAGGGTCCTAAGGGCTTAGTAGTGACCTAGGCTAAATCAAATTTCATTAAATGTGGATTATAAAAGAGAATGTAACTAAAAATTGAACACCTTTAAAACACTACAAGCTCAAGTTAAAGCTAAAAAATGGCTAAGTGTCTTATTAGCATTAATTTGCCCCTTTTAAGGGTCTTCACCCACATANTTGGATTATAAAAGAGAATGTAACTAAAAATTGAACACCTTTAAAACACTACAAGCTCGAGTTAAAGCTAAAAAATGGCTAAGTGTCTTATTAGCATTAATTTGCCCCTTTTAAGGGTCTTCACCCACATAATTCTCAAATTAAATGACAAATGTAAATCACCCTACTCTTAGAAATAATTAAAACTCTGATGTTCACTGAGCATTGGAGGTATTTATAGGATGGATTATTAAGCAACATAATGAGTTTAAATGAGCTCGNAATAATTAAAACTATGATGTTCACTGAGCATTGGAGGTATTTATAGGATGGATTATTAAGCAACATAATGAGTTTAAATGAGCTCGAGACTTTTCACAATGTAGTGAGAGGGAAGCATGGACCTGTTTCTTCTACCCGACCTCTTGAATACCTCGGAGGTCTACTAAACTTAGTATGTTTTTCTTAAAGAAATTATCCTCAAATAAATTAATAAGGGCTCCTCAAGATGAAACTTAGGATTTGGTAGAACACCAGAACCTTATTTCTGCGCTTTACATGAAATGCTTTTAACATGTAAATGTTCTCACATGCATTTTGAGTTTCAGTTGAAGATGACGAGAAGACCATCCAAGTATGCTTTTATTGTAATTTGTTTTACGTGCATTTCTAGTCTCCCATACTTTACTTTTAAATACGTTAATGTACTTACTCACCTATATGTAAAACAATGTTGTCTCCATGCATGAAAACACAAACTAGTAGGATAACTGCAAAACCAAAACAAAAACTAAAATCAACCAAGATAAAAATCACCTCTATAAAATCAAAAATATAAGAAAACTCAAAATTTAATCACAAAGATCACACAAAACCATAACTCCAACTAAATTAAGACATCTCTATTGAATGATTGGGAATCCCTCGGAGGTGGTAACCTACATTTGCTAATGAGGCTTCCCACGGTCTAAATGAAAGTATGGAACTCATTAAGTTAAGTTTAGTAAATTCATTTGGACTAAGAGAATCCAATAAAAAGTAGTTGTGCCAGAACAAGGGAACCATAGGATCCTAACTTGTGTCGCTCTAATGAACTTTAATTTGCCCCATAACATTTAAAGAACTACAACCATAGAGACATCTGATTTGACATCATAACTTGACACACTAGAAAACTTGAACTCACCATGACAAGGAGCTCGGAGCTAGCACTATGGAAAAAATGACCATCTTCTACAAAAAAACATGACTCCATCAGTTAAACCATTCTTTTCTTAGAATTAAATAACAAGCCATAGTTCTTTGAGGTACTTTGCTTATGCAACATAGGTCCTCACCTTATCTTTAGGCCTTTGTGTAGCTCTTCTATACAATATAATCCCTAATTCTTCTTAGGATTCCGAGGTTGTCATCCATTACGACTTAAACTCTCACATCTTCCACACTATTTGTGTGATCGTTTCACACAAATGTAAGCCCTAAACAAATAAAATTTGCAGGATGAAACATTCAAATAATTTTTCCACTAAATTAAAGACAAACAATAGGATAGACTGGGTAGTTACTGAGGTTCTCCTCTGGATCTATGACATCCCATAGTTATTCCTCCTTTGGACTCTACAACAAAATGCTCCAAATTCGAACCATTCCCCTTTCACACCTCTTTGTCTGATCTTGTTGAAAAGTCCTATCCTTTTTATTTCCTTGAAGATAATATTCCCTGATTTTCATCGAGAGTTTTCTTAGGTGACTTCGGTCATTTAAGATGTAATTAACTATAGGGGCTTGCCCTTATAGAGAAGCTTTTCCGAACCCAGCCTAAAATAAACTCTATTTAAATTTTCATATTAAATAGAGGAAAAGTGTCCGAACCAAGCTAAAAATAAACCCTATTTAATTCTTCATATTAAATAGGGGAAATTGTCTTCAAATAAAATAATTTCACAGACCAAATGAATGTCATATATTTCTTTGTTTATTTGATCGAGTTTCATTCTCAAGCCTTGTGTTTATCCTTCGGGATAGANCACCCGACCTCTTGAATACCTCGGAGGTCTACTAAACTTACTATGTTTTTCTTAAAGAAATTATCCTCAAATAAATTAATAAGTGCTCCCCAAGATGCAACTTAGGATTTGGTAGATCACCAGAACCTTATTTTCGCGCTTTACATGAAATGCTTTTAACATGTAAATGCTCTCACATGCATTTTGAGTTTCAATTGAAGATGACAAGAAGACCATCCAAGTATGCTTTTATTGTAATTTGTTTTACCTGCATTTCTAGTCTCCCATACTTTACTTTTAAATACGTTAATGTACTTACTCACCTATATGTAAAACAATGTTGTCTCCATGCATGAAAACACAAACTAGTAGGATAACTGCAAAACCAAAACAAAAACTAAAATCAACCAAGATAAAAATCACCTCCATAAAATTAAAAATATAAGAAAACTCAAAATTTAATCACAAACATCACACAAAACCATAACTCCAACTAAATTAAGACATCTCTATCGAATGATTGGGAATCCCTCGGAGGTGGTAACCTACAGTTGCTAACGAGGCTTCCCACGGTCTAAATGAAAGTATGGAACTCATTAAGTTAAGTTTAGTAAATTCATTTGGACTAAGAGAATCCAATAAAAAGTAGTTGTGCCAGAACAAGGGAACCATAGGATCCTAACTTGTGTCGCTCTAATGAACTTTAATATGCCCCATAACATTTAAAGAACTACAACCATAGGGACATCTGATTTGACATCATAACTTGACACACTAGAAAACTTGAACTCACCATGATAAGGAGCTCGGAGCTAGCACTATGGGAAACACGACCATCTTCTACAAAAAAACATGTCTCCATCAGTTAAACCATTCTTTTCTTAGAATTAAATAACAAGCCATAGTTCTTTGAGGTAGTTTGCTTATGCAACATAAGTCCTCACCTTATCTTTAGGCCTCTGTGTAGCTCTTCTATACAATATAATCCCTAACTCTTCTTAGGATTCTGAGGTTGTCATCCATTACGACCTAAACTCTCACATTTTCTAGGCTATTTGTGTGATCGTTTCACACAAATGTAAGCCCTAAACAAATAAAATTTGCAGGATGAAACATTCAAATAATTTTTCCACTAAATTAAAGACAAACAATAGGATAGACTGGGTAGTTACTGAGGTTCTCCTCTGGATCTATGACATCCCATAGTTATTCCTCCTTTGGACTCTACAACAAAATGCTCCAAATTCGAATCATTCCCCTTTCACACCTCTTTGTCTGATCTCGTTGAAAAGTCCTATCCTTTTGATTTCCTTGAAGATAAAATTCCCTAGTTTTCATTGAGAGTTTTCTTAGGTGACTTCGGTCATTTAAGATGTAATTAACTATAGGGGCTTGCCCTTATAGGAAGCTTGTCCGAACCAAGCTTAAAATAAACCCTATTTAATTCTTCATATTAAATAGGGGAAATTGTCTTTAAATAAAACAATTTCACAGACCAAACGAATGTCATATATTTCTTTGTTTATTTGATCGAGTTTCATTCTCAAGCCTTGTGTTTATCCTTCGGGATAGATACAGGGTTTGAGGTATAGTGCTCTATCATTTAAACTATAAAAAATATGGGGTCAGCTTGATTTCATATTTTTTTAAAAAAAAACTTATACATATATGTAAATTAAATATATCCTTCCGAAGCGAGTGATGAGATTTTGATTCTGGCGACCGACAGCTTCCAACGGGCCACTCCTCCAACCAAAAATAGTGNATATAGTGCTCTATCATTTAAACTATGAAAAATATGGGGTCATCTTAATTTCATATTTTTTTAAAAAAAAAACTTATACATATATGTAAATTAAAAATATCCTTCCAAAGCGAGTGATGAGATTTTGATTCTGGCGACCGACAGCTTCCAACGGGCCACTCCTCCAACCAAAAATAGTGCCGACAAGATCTATCCATTGGAATTTCATGCAGACTATCCTAGAGTACTAGTGATGGAACCCACCTCCCTTAGAAGTTCAAACCGCTTCCTTGCTCTCTCTGAAGTTTCACATGTATGCTTGTAATTTCAAGCAATTTGAAGGTTAGGTCCAACATGAGGAAGCTCAAGAAGGGTTCCCATAGAACTTGCAGGCCATAAGGTAACTCTGGGTGTCTTTGTCTTGCTCAAATACACCTTTGAGCTCATCACAACCTCACACATTCTTAAACCAAAAGTCACACTGCACTTGGCCTNAGTTCCCATAGATCTTGCAGGCCATAAGGTAACTCTGGGTGTCTTGGTCATGCTCAAATACACCTTTGAGCTCATCACAACCTCACACATTCTTAAACCAAAAGTCACACTGCACTTGGCCTACCTCCTTGCCTCTTTTGAAAACACATGTAGGCCTTTAGCCTTTGACTAGAAGGCTTGGACCAACCTGTGGAGGATCCAAAATGAGCTCTGCAATGAGTTTTATAACCTTAGGGAGGGGTTTGCATGATTTTTATGATTATCATGTCCAATGAGCCTCAACCCCACCAAAACATCCAAACTTTGCCTCTTACCTCAAAAATTCCTCAAAATTACCAAAATGCCCTTAAAACTCTAAAATTCGAAAAATCGCCCAAACTCACAATTCTTCACAAAATATCTTATTGAACCACTTCAAATTACCCCAATTGTCCAAATACCTCCAAAATACCCCTACACCAACAAAAATTACCAAAGTGCCCCAATACCCTAAAATTTGCCAAAATCCTCAAATTCATTCCAAACCTTACCAAAACCAATCCTTACCACCTAATGTCCCCAATTGCACCTAAAATTAACAAAATCATCCAAAGTTGACAAAAAATCACAAATTTCCTTTAAATTTCCAAAGCCTTTAATCCTCCCTTATTCTTCACAAAATTCATTTCAAATTCACCCAATTTCAAATCCAAACCAAATGTCATCATGTTCAATCCTAATGTGAACAAAATTTAAGCCCAATTTAACCTAATTCCAGACCCAAATTCCAAATCAAAGCCAACTACCCAAAAATTGACCTAAATCCAAAATTCAACCAAACTGAGCTATGTGCTCACTCTAATTCTACAAACATGAGCTTGCCCAAGAAAAAAATTGAACTTTCAATTGTTTTGGAACAAAGTCCAAGCATATCCCAAACCCGATTTAATGCCCGAAGTCCAATTTTTTGTCTAATTCTAAATCCACCACAAATCCNGATGAGTCTATGAAGATTGACCTATTTTGACATTGAAGCCCAAGATCTTGCGGCCGATAAAATGATGTTAAGAGGATTCAACCAAAAGGGAGAGAGAGCACTTGGATCGATTACATTACTTATGAAGGTTGAAGAAGTAGTGACAATCGCTAAGTTTCATATCACCGACACCGAGACCTCTTTCAACGCTCTACTTGGCCGACCATGGATTCATGAACGCAACATGTTTCAATCGTCTCTACATCAGTGCATCAAGTACTATAAAAAAAAGAAGAACATTTCATCAAGGGAGATCTACAACTGTTTTCAGTTCGTGAAGTTGGTATTCATGAGGATGCCGTCTACTACGCTCTTCCACAGAAAACTATTTCCTCATGTGAAACTATGACAAACAAAAGTGAAGATTCAAAAGAATCACAAAGAGGAAGCAATTCAACTCTGCTTCAGTAATCTTCCTCCACTCTTTTGCAGCAAATTGGAGGGGGTTCTTTTAGTCTGTGCACCCGAGGTCGAGGCCGGGGACGCGAACGAGGAAGAACAAATTTAATTGTTGAATTAACTTGGCTGACCATCTACATTAGTGATGAAGACAGTTTTGAAGATAAAATAATGATGAAAAAATAGAAGAAACCTCAGTATGAGATATCCTTATAAGATACAGAGCAGAACGAATATGGGATGACGTATGATCGGATAAACCACTATGTGAACACCATGACCCTTACTCCAATTCTCCCTCTAAAGGTTGAGAGTTTTGAGGTCTAGGAAGTCCGTAGCACTGGTTCAAAGCCGATCAAGTTTTATCGTGCTTCTACTTCTACTAATCTTGAAAATCATGTAAATTTGGATGATGATCCTAATGAATTAATGGAATTGCTTTTTGGTTACTTGTCGCCTTGTGTACAAAAATTAATTTAGCAGGGACATTTGCTAAAACAAATGACAAAACATAAATTACAACTTTTTGAAAAATTATGGGATATTAAAAGTCAAACTCCCAACTCAAAAGAGGGTCTCGGATTTGGTACAGTCGGACCAATCGATGATTCAGAGTTTTTCATGATTATTACTAGTGAATCAGAAGAGGAATTCCTTGATATGGAGGATGACTCTACTGATCAATTGATAGAAGATGTTTTGCCAGAATTTGAGGAGGAAATTAAATCAACTATGACTTTTCTTTAAAGAAGATGCTAATTTTCTTTAACTCATTCTGCAAATTTAAGATACATCGGGACTGAAGAATGACCCCGACCTACATTTATAAGTTCTCTACTCAACAATGAAGAATCTTTAGAATTGATCAAACTATTAACAGAGTTTAAAGATTCCTTCGCATGGAGTTATGTTAAAATGTAAGGACTGTCAGTAGAAGTTGTAGCTCATAAACTCGGGGTGGACAAACATATGACCAAGTAAAATAAGCTCCCAAAAGAATGTGCGTCGAAATAGAATAGCAGGTCATAACCAAAGTGAAGAAGTTATTAGACGCTAAATTTGTAAAAGAAGAGTAATACCCCACATTGTTAGCTAATATTGTGCTAATTAAGAAGAAAAATCGAAAAATCTGTGTTTGTGTCAACTTCAGAGATTTAAATAAAGCATGTACAAAAGATGAATTCGCGTTACCAATACCATAAATGATGGTGGACATTGTTTTGACACATGAAATTTTCTCCTTCATGGACGGATCTTCGGGATACAACCAAATCAAGATGGCTCCCGAGGATGCAACAACTATAGCCTTAGAACACTTATCGGGATTTTCTGCTACATAGTGATGTCATTTAGGTTGAAGAACGTTAGAGCGACAAATCAACGTGCATTGACAAAGATTTTTTATGATCTCATTCACAATCAATTGGAATGCTACGTGGATGATTTGGTCATCAAGAGTAAGTAAAAAATAGATCATTTGTATAATTTGAGGATTGTGTTTCAATGGTTACGACAATATGACCTTAAAATGAATCCCTTAAAGTTCTCCTTTGGCGTTACCTCTAGGAAGTTTTTAATATTTGTTGTTCGTCATCGAGGAATTGAGATTGACCCAGATAAGATTAAAGCTATCTTTAAAATGCCTCCACCTAAAATCATAAGACAACTATGTTCCTTCCAATGAAAGTTGGCATATCTGAGATGCTTTATTTCTAATCTCTCAGGCAGGTGTCAGACCTTCTCGACATTAATTAAAAAGAACATCAATTTTGTTTGGGAAGAGAAATGCCAGCGGGCCTTTGAGAATGTTAAGCAATATTTAATGACACCACCTATTTTGGTAGCCCCTATCCCTGAGAAACCCTTGATACTTTATACTGTGGCTTTAGATGACTCTCTTGGAGCCCTCTTAGCCCAAGGAAATGACGAGGGTAAGGAAAACACATTATACTATTGGAGTCACCGCCTAATATCAATGGAGATAAGGTATCCACCAATTGAGAAGCATTGTCTAGCTTTGATTTTCACCTCCCAAAAGCTTAGACATCACATGCTTTCTCATAAGAGTTCCCTAATCTCAAAAGTTAACCTGTTTCAATATTTGATGACTCGACCAACACTCTCCAGACGTCTAGCAAGATGGTCGATGATTTTATTGTAATTTGATGTAACGTTTGTTCCCCTCCATGCTATTAAGGGAAATGTTTTATCAGACTTCCTTGCTGCACACCCACTTCCAGCTGGGTCCCCTCTTAATGATAAGTTACCAGACGAACAAGTATTACAAATGAAATTTTTCAGTGTGTAATGCTGGGAGATGTACTTTGACGGAGCTTCGTCCGCAAGAAAAGATGATGGATCAGGCACAGCTATACTAGGCAAAATTGAATTGGTTTGATCTTTATCACGCCAAATAAGGGTATATTGAAGTTCTCAGACCATCTGACAGAGCCATGTACCAACAACGAAGAAGAATATGAAGCGCTAATTCAGGGTTGGAGTTGTCAATCTCAATGGATATAATATATATTGCCATCTATGGAGACTCTCAGTTCGTGATCCAGCAAGTCGTCGGACAATACCAGATTTTAAAGCCAAGACTAGTTGAATATCATTGGGACGCAATGAATCTGCTGGAACAGATTCCTAGTGTAACTTTTTACCAAATTCTTAGGGGAGATAATGCCCATGTTAATGCTCTAGCAAAACTTGCTAAGGAGCTGGCATGTCTCCCGGAGGATTCTGTTGATATTACAATACAAGGAAGACAAGTTTTGATTTAAGTTGACCTCAACAATTTACACAAGCTCGTAAGAGGAAAAGAAATGATGGTTCCAGTTTCTGATAACAAAGAAGATTGGTGCAAGCCATTAATAGAATATTTGCATACTGGAAAGCTATCAGAGGGTATGTTTGAAGAACATAACTTTACAAAAAGGGCTATGTCTTACGCTCTAATGGGTGACGTCCTCTACAGAAGATCATTCGACCAAATGTGGCTATGATGTTTAAGCAAAACAGAATCACAGAATATTGTTAAAGAATTACATGCCAGATTGTGTGGAGCTCATCGGTCAGGCCCAATGATGAAAATGAATATCAGGAGACTTAGATATTATTTGCCAGTAATGATGTCCGACTACATGGATACTGCCAGAAGATGTCACCAGTGTCAAGTGCATGGGGTGGTCTTGCACCAACCTCCAAATGTGCTACACCCAATCGTTACCTCGTGGACTTTTTATTGTTAGGGCACAGACATAATAGGTCCGATAGACCCTCCGTTTTCCAGAGGACATAGATTCATACTCACCGCTATAAATTACTTCTCCAAATGGGCAGAGGCAGTACCGTTATGAGAGGTTACGACACATTAAGTCCTTCAATTCTTCAGAAACCAAGTCGTCTACCATTTCAGAGTACTACAAAGAATAATTTCTAATAATGGGATACCCTTTAAAAGTAGCAAAATCAACAATTTTGTCAAACGACACGGGATAGTTTGAAGATATTCTATAATTTACTATCCTAGGGCAAATGTTCTGGCTGAGGCCTTCAACAAGATGTTGGTACAGATTTTAAAGAAAACACTGGATGAAAATAAAAAAGATTGGCACAACAAATTATTAGAAGCCTTGTAGGCTTACCAAAAGATACTCAAAACTCCCACTCAGTGCACACCCTACATGCTCATGTACGGGTCTGAGGCCGTACTACCGTTAGAAATTTAGACTTTGCCTCTCAGAGTCACTATTTCCAATCAACTTACAATAGAAGAAAGTGCAAAAATCAGACTTGAGGAATTAGAGAGTTTTGAAGAAAAATGACTAGAAGCACAAAAATATTTGGAGCTTTATCAAGAAAAGAAGGTACAAGCTCATGAAAAATTGGTCCACCTAAGGACATTCAAAGTTGGTGACCTTATCCTCATGCTAAAAAGACAAATTCTTGCATGTCGCAAAATAGGTGAAAATTTTGACCCAACGTAGGAGGGACCATTTTTCGTAGAAAAGGTCTACACAAGAGGAGTCTACCATCTAGTAGATTTTCATGGTGAAAGACCCATGCTGTCAATGAACGGACACTACCTAAAGACATACTATGTAATTTGACATTGATTGACATCACTTGATTTGAAATTTTGAAATTTTGATTATTCTGGGGTTATCTATTTGACCAAACCTCTGTGTCTGAGCCCAAAAACATTTGTAATAAAATTAACCTAAATATAATGAAAATTTTTGAAATTACACATTTCAATTTACTCATTTCTACCTTTAAATTAGATATTCTAATAAAATGAAAAAAATACATACATAAATAAATAATTTTCTCACCAACATAAACTAAAATTTTCTTTAATAAAAAATTTATTTTGTTCTTGTTCACGGTAACTTTCAGCTTTTTGATATTTTCTTGTCGTTTGCAGAGAAATGTTAGGCCAGATGCTGAACTTTGCTTTTAAAGATGGTTAGAACCTTGCACACAATGAGGAAAGGGCACCGCAAGGCGACACCATAGACTTCAACATGGACTTCATTCAAGCCGACATTGACTATGAGAGTCGTCTAATGGACGTGGTTAGCCGTAAAAAAAAAAAGAAAGGCTACCATCAATGCTAAGGTTCTGCACCAAACACAATTCCTCACTGAAGGGGAAAAATGTGATAGTACAACAAGACCGGATGGAGGCGACTAGTTGCCTACCATCTATGATAGCTACACTAACCGGGGGACTAGTTGTTGTAAATGATAAAAGACTGCCAAATGCACCGCTACAGAGAACCCAACACAGGAATGCTAACCGCTGAAAGCATAGGGATTCCTTACACAAAGAGAGAGGACGCCAGAAGGAGGCGGAAAATTTTCTCACCTCTATTCCTGAGGGAAACATATATCATCCAAGCATGAGAGAGACCTCTTCCAGTTTGCCTGCTATAGAAAATGAGTTCGGATTTGTTTCAGAGCCGGAGATACCACGAGTTTCAAATGTTCCTTGTTTGGGTTGCCTTACATGCAACTCTGAGATACATGCACGTACATCAACTACAGTAGCATTTGTGGAGTGCCCTGACTGTAATGTCCTCCACCTTGAGCATTACAGTACTTTAGAGGAGTACATATCCTCTGATGATGGATTTCAAACTACAAATTATCTGATGAATGTAGATCCATATCACCCGTCATATGCAGAGTCATACATTTCGCTGCATGCAAAGACAACACTTGCCTGGAATCCCGTCCGCGTGGAAATAAGGGAACATCCCTTATAGCTGCCAATCATTAGTATGATAGAATACTACAAAATGAGTAAAGTAAACAAAAGGGATTTTGATTTTTATGAAGAAGCTCAAGGAAGTTTCATTAATAAATTAGAAGGCTTTGAGCTATATACCAAGGTCTTCTCTGAAAGCGATGAAAGAAGTACTCTTGGCTGCATCTTTGATATAAGAGACAGAGGTCAAGCAGGCCTCTTGATGGAAAGAACCTATTCCGAGCCATGAAAATGAATGTGTGGAAAGGGCAGGATCACCATAAAATGTGGCTGCTGTTACAACTTCACAAATGATAGACAAGGAAACCCTCCTGGGATTTGGAGACATGATCAGGTGGATCCGCTACCCCCATGATAAAATGGATGATTAAGAGAATGGTCAGATGGAGCATACTGCCAGCTGACTATATTCCCAATAGCTGTATTATTAACATATATGATGAAGGTGACTGTATACCCCCGCACATTGACCATCACAACTTTGTGAAACCTTTATGCATGGTCTTTTTCATGAGCAAGAGCAACATTCTGTTTGGAAAAAAAATTGATGCCATTGGCCCCAAAAAGTTCAGAGGATCCGTGGAGATTCTGGTACTAGTGGGTTGAGTGCTAGTTCTTAAAGGAAACGGAGCAGACGTTACCAAACACTACATTCCAGGGGTGCGACAAGTAGGGTGTCCATGACCTTCCGGTGGATGGATAATAGCAAAATACCATATGGATTCCGACCGGACCCTAAGCTGGAAGAACTACTGCCTTACGAGCTATGAGAGAGTTGCACCTCTAAGCACATGCAAAAGGAACTCTTGTCCTGGACTATGGCTTAGTAGGTCTGCTCGATCAGGAGCTTTCCCCGCTAGAGACAGACACTCAAAGGATGCTTTTTTACTGTATCTCGTCACAATAAATATGATATATATTAGAAATGCTCAACATATGATATGTACTGAACATAGGATATTTTTGGATTTACATCGATGCAATCATGCATAAACGTACTTTTGAGGCTTTGTCGTGCACTCAAAATTTAACACTTATTGGAGTAGATTAATAAAACTCTTTCAAGATTTTGTCTGTTTGTTCAATTGCCATTTTTGTACGATAGATAAAAGCCATAGAGCCATACTTAGGTTCATATTACAATGAACAAAGAACAAAATAATCAAAAAAAATTTATGATAATAAAATTCAATAATATAAAAAAACTCTCTTTCGAAATAATTCATCAACCAACTAAAATTAAAATTTTGAAAACTTATTTTAATAATTAAATGTGATAAAAACAACAAGAAAAGAAAAAAAATCTGTTGATTTGATTCTCTCGATTTTGAGGTCTCTTACTCTTTGCTCGCGTAGCACGACTATCCTTGTCTACACTAATTCTCTTCATATCCTTGTGGAATTCCACATTCTGCATAAAACCTTACAAAATTTTACACAGCTTCCTCACCAATGTCAATCTTTTTGCATCACATGGATTTATGAATTTGACACCAGAAACTTTTTTGCACTAAATTCTTAACCTCTAGGCCAATACTAAAACACTATTTTCCATTTTACAACCTTTTGAGATTGGTATAAGACCCCCTCCATGCCATCCAATTCTCTACCTATATCTTCAATATTCTCTACCTATATCTTTGAGATTGGTATAAGGTCTCTTCCATGACATTCAATTCTTTACCTATATCTTTAAGATAGGTGTAAGGCCCCCTCTGTGGCATCCAATTCTCTACTTATATCTTTGAGATTAGTATAAAGCCCCCTCCATGTCATCCAATTTTCTACCTATATCTTTGAGATTAGGCCCCTCCATGGCATCCAATTCTCTACATATATCTTTGAGATTGGTGTAAGGCCCCCTCCATGGCATCCAATTCTCTACCTATATCTTCTAGATTAGTATAAGGCCCCCTCCATGGCATCCAATTCTCTGCCTATATCATTGAGATTGGTGTAAGGCCTCGTCTATGGCATCCAATTCTCTACCTATATCTTTGAGATAGGTGTAAGACCCCCACTATGGCATCCTACTCTCAATCTTTGAGGTCATCACCTGAATGTTGATTCCCATCCTCTATAAAAACCTAAAATCTAATAACTCAACATCCACTCTCCAATCCCAAGCGAGAGTTCCTAATCCTTGATGTTGATCAGATACTCACTTGTTAACTCCCCATCGGAAATAGATAGCAAACACAATTCTACACCTCCTTCTAGGTCTATTAACTTAGGGTTCTCTATTAGTTTTGTTGATCTCAACAGTCAATGACAATACACGTAGTGTGCTTGCCTAGCACACCACACCTATTGGGGGTCCATTTGTTGACCTCACTTTTGGTTGAGGTTTAGTTTTTCCTCTTTAGTAGCCAAGGGTCTAGCCATAGGACTTTGCTGTTGACTATTCCAAGATAACTAGAAAAGGAACCCTCACCATTAGAAATTCTACCCACTTCTTTACTCAACTTGAAGCTCTACATATTGGACCTAACTTCTAGCACTTAGTAGGCAGGGTCATTAAGGGGGTGCTCAAGGATAGTTCCAATAGTACTATTTGACCATAGGGTTAACCCTGGGTGCTAGTCTGGGGCTAAGGCACTCACTTTCACTCACTACACTCACTCTCACTCACAATCCCTCACAACCCTAAATCCAATATTTATTGACTTTGATCCCTTGATCTTTTGGGAGACTCATGTAGGTGGTCCCCTAAACCAACTAACCTTAGGCTAGGGTTTAGCTAAGAACAATACATAGAGGACCCAAATGGGGATTCCAATGGTCCATGGCTGATATAGGGTGGTTGGCACTCCAATTCTACCAAAAATATTCGACTTGGCCTTTTGTCCCAAAATTCCCCAAATTACCTAGATACCATTGGAGCCCTAAATTTGACCAAAATTCCAAAAATTCCTAAATCCACCCAAAATACCCAAATTTGTCCAAAAATCATTTCAAAACTTTTCAAAATGCCCATGTTACCCAAAACTACCCAAAAATTCTAAAATTACCAAAATACCCCCAAAAATGACCAAAATTACAAAAAGACCCTTCGCCCCCAAACATTTCTAGAGCCTCCAAAATCACTCAAAATGTTTCCAAAACCAACTTGGACCCTCCAAATAAACCTAATTTGCCTAATTTTATTGCCTTTAAAGGCCTAATTTCTCCAAATTCACCTTAAATGTCCATTAATATGGCCCAAATTTCCCACAATTTCAATTATAAACTCAAATTAACCTTTAAAATGACCAATATAAACCAAAACCAAGCTTAATTGGCCCATAGTTTGAGCTCAATTTTGACCTACCAAATTGTACTCCATAGCATACTCAATTTCCCCCAATTTGAATCCTAAAATCTTCATAACAATCCTACACACCAAACATGACCTTCAATTGGCCCTCGTAAAGCCTCAATTGCATATAATTTTAACCCAAGTCCAAAAATTCCCAAATTTTCCCCAAATTGGCTATAGATCCAAATTCCACCAAATTGATTGCATAACCCCAAATTGACACCTAATTTATGTTAAAAACTATTCATGATGTTCCTATAGACCATTTTCAATAATCAATTTTGACTTAGCCCAACTTTAGACCAACCTAGACTGAAGTCTAGCCCAACATGCCCAAATTGACAAAAATCCCAAAATCTTTCAAATTGAACCCACAATTGAACTCAAAATCATTTCAATCCTTCACCAAACATCTTCATTAAAATCATCTACAAATGTTGATCAATCAATTGGGCTCAAAGTCATAGCTAGCATAACCCCAACCCAACTTTTAGCAATTTAGACCCACATTGAACCCAGGCACCAAAATTGACCTAGCCATGTCAAATTGACCAAGAGAAGACTTCTACAGCCAATTTTTGGACCCTAGTGACCAAGCTAGACTCACTTAACCCACCCTAGATGAGCCATGGACCAAAGGTCCTCTAAATTAAGGGATTTATTTCCTAAATTGCTTAAGCCAAAGGGATCATTGCCAAAACCCACCACCAACCAAAGTTAATGGTTGTCACAAATTCCTCTAGCTGACCTGACCTTCTAGCCACCTCCTCTGGCCCTAGTCATCAGAGCACCTCAAAATTGAGGGACACCATCTCTAAATCAAACCCAATCTCAACCCTAGGGTCCAACTCACCTTAATTAAGCTTTAGAGCCTCTTAGCCCACCACCTCAGCAAACTTTTGTAAACAAAGTCAAGCTCTGAGCTCCACTATCCAGCCATGGCTATAAAATGGACTCTTCACGGCCACGAAAAGTGTTATGAAATTTTCTCAAGGTGACCCTTCCAAATTTCTCCCATAGTCTCTTTAAGACCTCCTCAATGCAACCCAACCACCTACTTGCCCTCATTTCCCTTGTCGCGGCACAATTTTTTAGCTCAAATCCTTGCCAGAGATAGAACCTTCTCCACCACGCCTCCACAGTACAAAAAATCTCAATTAAACTCACCCACACATTCACCACAGTGAAAAAAGACAAAGCTCATTAAAGCCCCCTCACAGAGAGCCTCCACACTAGACTTTCATCAAAACCTAAATTTGCCCTTCATCGAATTTGAGTTTAGACCTTTCACCATGATCAGAGGCCTAATCCCTAGCCTCCTTGGACCTCCACAAATGTGTCGAGCACCTTTGATTGAAGCTTCCCTTCTCATGGCAAAGGTAATGAACTTCCCCTCTTCCCCGCCTATTTTGATTCTCCATGTGATTAAGGTTAGTTTAATGGCAAGTGTACCATATAAATAGGTTTGTCTCATTTAGATGAGTCTATAGGATCAAAACAAAAGTCAGTTAGTTAAGAAATGAGGGAGAACTTAAGGTTTTAGGGTTAACGGTCATGGGTTTTAGCTATTGGGGATGATGACGTTGAGCCGTTAGATGGTGCATGTATTGGACGGACGGCTAGGAGTGCGTTGGATGGGAGCTTAATAGATAAAGCACAGGCCAAGTCAGCGACTACGTGGATTGCAGAGTCCAACCAGAGTATGCCGCGTGGAGCTTCGGAGTCGCCATAGGTTGACGTAGTGCCTCATGTTTGAATAGAAAAATAGGAATTTTTCTATTTATTTAAATGTCATAATTTTGAAAAATCATATCTTTGCATAGAAAAATCATAAAAATAAATTAAAAATATCTTAGTGCTCAGTGAATGGAGGAGAACAATATGAAAATTATTTGAAGTTTATTTGATGCATATTTTATTTTAAATTAATTAAATACTTTGAGTATTTTAACTCTCCATGCCTGTAGATATTTTACCATGGCTTGATATTTTGGCATGTTGTTGCCTCTGTCATGGAGGATATTCCTTGATTTTTCCAATGTTAGAGGAGACCCCTAGACAGAGATCCATATTTTTCAAGTTTATTTATATCATTTGCATAAACTAATCATGGTAATTAGCATGTTGCTTAGAAAAATCCAAGAAAATTTTGGTAGGTTAACTGTGATCAGGTAGTAAGAACACACGTAATTTTCATAAAACCCTAAGATACAAGGAAAATTATTTTAGGAAAAATAAACATCTAAATTACTTGATTTTGATCCTCCACTATAAACCCATAAAAATTTCAAAATATTTGGAGTTCATTTAGTAACATAATTTGATTTTCTAAGTTACATAGCATTTTTTGACACTAAAATGATTTTTAACAATTAAATTATAGCTTAAAAATTTATAAACTTGGTTTTTGGAGTTCTCTGTGATCAGAGAGATTTTCTACAAATAAAATCGTAATTAAAATAAAATTTTCATTTTTAAGCATATTTTGAATATTTAAATAATAAAAATTAAGAAAAATCATAAAGTTAAAAAAATTCATAGAAATATTCTAAATTGTTTCTTAAGCACTTAGGAGCAATAAGAATATTTTTCCTAACTTTCTAAGTGAAGACATTGAGTTCTAAAGCTTAAAAATAATTTTTAAAGGTTAAAGATGGATTATCCTTAATTTCTCACTAAAATAATTTTGATAATTCATTTAAAAATAAAAAAAATATAAAATTTATGTCTCTAGTTTCTTTGACCTTAGAGAGATTTACTAAAAATGCAAACTTTATATTTCCACATTTGAAATATTTTATAATTAATTAGTACTTCAAAATTTAAAATAATTCTAATAATTCAAATAAAACTCAACAAAACATGAAATTTGGTCCAAGTAGCTCTCTAGTCTAGGTCTACCTTCAGTAAAAATTTCAAGTGATTAGGCTTTGCCTTGGTCAAGTTATTGAATTTTCCTTAAAAAATTCTATTTTTGCATGTAAATAATCATGTAATTTAAATTAAATTTTGAAAAAACATGTTTTCACCTCTAATGTCTTAATTGACTCATGGGTAAAATGAGATAAAAATTTGAAAGTCATTTGAATTAAATTTAATGAATTATGAAGTGATAGAGCCTTAGGGGTAAAAGTGCAATTTTGGAAATTTAGCCCGAATTAACATTTATGCTTAATTCAAGAAAGAGGAATGGGTAATCTTTGATCTTAATTAACATATTCAGATGATTGAAACATAAAAAATTAATTGGTAGAAACCAATTTCACTTTTCTTAATTAGAGGTTAAATTAGTAATTTCCTAAATTTCTTAAATCATTGAAATTTGGAAGTCTAGTAAATTAAATGATCCTAGACTTAGGGGTATGATTTTGGATGTTAATAACTCACTAATTTAATACTCATATTTGGTGTTTAAATGACATTCAAACATTTTGTTGATGAATTACTATAACTTAAAATTCAATTTCTTTCAAAGCTTACTAATATGTCCACCAGGGTCCTAAGGGCTTAGTAGTGACCTAGGCTAAATCAAATTTCATTAAATTTGGATTATAAAAGAGAATGTAACTAAAAATTGAACACCTTTAAAACACTACAAGCTCGAGTTAAAGCTAAAAAATGGCTAAGTGTCTTATTAGCATTAATTTGCCCCTTTTAAGGGTCTTCACCCACATAATTCTCAAATTAAATGACAAATGTAAATCACCCTACTCTTAGAAATAATTAAAACTCTGATGTTCACTGAGCATTGGAGGTATTTATAGGATGGATTATTAAGCAACATAATGAGTTTAAATGAGCTCGAGACTTTTCACAATGTAGTGAGAGGGAAGCATGGACCTGTTTCTTCCACCCGACCTCTTGAATACCTCGGAGGTCTACTAAACTTACTATGTTTTTCTTAAAGAAATTATCCTCAAATAAATTAATAAGTGCTCCCCAAGATGCAACTTAGGATTTGGTAGATCACCAGAACCTTATTTTCGCGCTTTACATGAAATGCTTTTAACATGTAAATGCTCTCACATGCATTTTGAGTTTCAATTGAAGATGACAAGAAGACCATCCAAGTATGCTTTTATTGTAATTTGTTTTACCTGCATTTCTAGTCTCCCATACTTTACTTTTAAATACGTTAATGTACTTACTCACCTATATGTAAAACAATGTTGTCTCCATGCATGAAAACACAAACTAGTAGGATAACTGCAAAACCAAAACAAAAACTAAAATCAACCAAGATAAAAATCACCTCCATAAAATTAAAAATATAAGAAAACTCAAAATTTAATCACAAACATCACACAAAACCATAACTCCAACTAAATTAAGACATCTCTATCGAATGATTGGGAATCCCTCGGAGGTGGTAACCTACAGTTGCTAACGAGGCTTCCCACGGTCTAAATGAAAGTATGGAACTCATTAAGTTAAGTTTAGTAAATTCATTTGGACTAAGAGAATCCAATAAAAAGTAGTTGTGCCAGAACAAGGGAACCATAGGATCCTAACTTGTGTCGCTCTAATGAACTTTAATATGCCCCATAACATTTAAAGAACTACAACCATAGGGACATCTGATTTGACATCATAACTTGACACACTAGAAAACTTGAACTCACCATGATAAGGAGCTCGGAGCTAGCACTATGGGAAACACGACCATCTTCTACAAAAAAACATGTCTCCATCAGTTAAACCATTCTTTTCTTAGAATTAAATAACAAGCCATAGTTCTTTGAGGTAGTTTGCTTATGCAACATAAGTCCTCACCTTATCTTTAGGCCTCTGTGTAGCTCTTCTATACAATATAATCCCTAACTCTTCTTAGGATTCTGAGGTTGTCATCCATTACGACCTAAACTCTCACATTTTCTAGGCTATTTGTGTGATCGTTTCACACAAATGTAAGCCCTAAACAAATAAAATTTGCAGGATGAAACATTCAAATAATTTTTCCACTAAATTAAAGACAAACAATAGGATAGACTGGGTAGTTACTGAGGTTCTCCTCTGGATCTATGACATCCCATAGTTATTCCTCCTTTGGACTCTACAACAAAATGCTCCAAATTCGAATCATTCCCCTTTCACACCTCTTTGTCTGATCTCGTTGAAAAGTCCTATCCTTTTGATTTCCTTGAAGATAAAATTCCCTAGTTTTCATTGAGAGTTTTCTTAGGTGACTTCGGTCATTTAAGATGTAATTAACTATAGGGGCTTGCCCTTATAGGAAGCTTGTCCGAACCAAGCTTAAAATAAACCCTATTTAATTCTTCATATTAAATAGGGGAAATTGTCTTTAAATAAAACAATTTCACAGACCAAACGAATGTCATATATTTCTTTGTTTATTTGATCGAGTTTCATTCTCAAGCCTTGTGTTTATCCTTCGGGATAGATACAGGGTTTGAGGTATAGTGCTCTATCATTTAAACTATAAAAAATATGGGGTCAGCTTGATTTCATATTTTTTTAAAAAAAAACTTATACATATATGTAAATTAAATATATCCTTCCGAAGCGAGTGATGAGATTTTGATTCTGGCGACCGACAGCTTCCAACGGGCCACTCCTCCAACCAAAAATAGTGCCGACAAGATCTATCCATTGGAATTTCATGTAGACTATCCTAGAGTACTAGTGATGGAACCCACCTCCCTTAGAAGTTCAAACCGCTTCCTTGCTCTCTCTGGAGTTTTACATGTATGCTTGTAATTTCAAGCAATTTGAAGGTTAGGTCCAACATGAGGAAGCTCAAGAAGAGTTCCCATAGATCTTGCAGGCCATAAGGTAACTCTGGGTGTCTTGGTCATGCTCAAATACACCTTTGAGCTCATCACAACCTCACACATTCTTAAACCAAAAGTCACACTGCACTTGGCCTACCTCCTTGCCTCTTTTGAAAACACATGTGGGCCTTTAGCCTTTGACTAGAAGGCTTGGACCAACCTGTGGAGGATCCAAAATGAGCTCTGCAATGAGTTTTATAACCTTAGGGAGGGGTTTGCATTATTTTTATGATTATCATGTCCAATGAGCCTCAACCCCACCAAAACATCCAAACTTTGTCTCTTACCTCAAAAATTCCTCAAAATTACCAAAATGCCCTTAAAACTCTAAAATTCGAAAAATCGCCCAAACTCACAATTCTTCACAAAATATCTTATTGAACCACTTCAAATTATCCCAATTGTCCAAATACCTCCAAAATACCCCTACACCAACAAAAATTACCAAAGTACCCCAATACCCTAAAATTTGTCAAAATCCTCAAATTCATTCCAAACCTCACCAAAACCAGTCCTCACCACCTAGTGTCCCCAATTGCACCTAAAATTAACAAAATCATCCAAAGTTGACAAAAAAATCACAAATTGCCCCTAAATTCCCAAATCCTTTAATCCTCCTTTATTCTTCACAAAATTCATTTCAAATTCACCCAATTTCAAATCCAAACCAAATGTCATCATGTTCAATCCCAATGTGAACAAAATTTAAGCCCAATTTAACCTAATTCCAAACCCAAATTCCAAATCAAAGCCAACTACCCAAAAATTGGCTTAAATCCAAAATTCAATCAAACTGAGCTATGTGCTCACTCTAATTCTACAAACATGAGCTTGCCCAAGAACAATTTGAACTTTCAATTGGTTTGGAACAAAGCACAAGCATATCCCAAACCCGATTTAATGCCCGAAGTCCAATTTTTTGTCTAATTCTAAATCCACCACAAATCCTTTGATTTAATCCAAACCCTAGTCACCACAACCATGTTTGACTTCTAAAAGATCCTCATCTCACATCACCAAATGCAGCTCTCTTGAGCCAGTGACCAATGGTCACTTAATTCATGGAAAATCCTCCTGTAAATTTGGTTAACTCTCTAACCCATGCAACCAGCCTTCTCAAGACCCAAGTTAATCACCATTAAACCTCTCTTACCTCCATGAGTTAGTTAGCCACCCCTCCTAGCCTGGTCGACCACACTATTATTTGGAAAACCCAAAATCAAGAGAGGTCACTATGGCTTAAACCCTAAATTTGACCTATTCTTTATGGATAGCCCCAATTAGTCACTTGCATTGCTCAACTCTTCAACTTAGCTTATTGGCACCAGCCAATGGCANTCACTATTATTTGGAAAACCCAAAATCAAGAGAGGCCACTATGGCTTAAACCCTAAATTTGACCTAATCTATATGGATAGCCCCAATTAGTCACTTGCATTGCTCAACTCTTCAACTTAGCTTATTGGCACCAGCCAATGGCAGCCTGAGGCCTCCCCTTTGGCCTCAATTATAAATTTCCCCCACCATGGTCAAATTTGAAGAGGTGTCAAATCCTTAAGTAAAATCATACAATTTGATTTTAGTGCTTCTTACAACCTTCCTAAGTACAATCCCACTACCTTCTTCCACAAATTTCCATTTTCCGAGCTCAATTTCATCAACTAAATCAAGTGTAATTTTTGGCCTTAGAACCAAACTCCTTAATACCAAAATTTAATGACTCCATAAGCTTCCTAAGACCTTAAATATACTTCCTCAATTAAAAGACCCTTCTCTCAAGCACCCTAGTTCTAGACCAAGCCCAAGTCACCTTCTTATAGAAGTAATACCTAGCTCATGCCTCAGCTCAAATAAGCAATTTAATGAGCTTCGTGAACTCAAGGATATCATCTCCAACCAACCCCATTTAGTTCTCACCTGTTAGGCAAAGGTGTAGCCCAAAAACCCTAAATATTGCTTTGATTTTATCATTTGTGAAGTGAACTTGTATTTCATACGTATGTGACCAAATAGATAAGTTTTTCTCACTTATATGAAGGTGTAGGAACAAAACCCGAGTGATTTGGTTTAGATTCGAGTGAGATATTAGGTCTAGTAAATGAATGGTTCTCAAATTTGCAAGGTTGAGGACGATGAACGAATGTTNCAGTGCTTCTTACAACCTTCCTAAGTAAAATCCCACTATCTTCTTCCACAAATTTCCATTTTTCGAGCTCAATTTCATCAACTAAATCAAGTGTAATTTTTGGCCTTAGAACCAAACTCCTTAATACCAAAATTTAATGACTCCATAAGCTTCCTAAGACCTTAAATATACTTCCTCAATTAAAAGACCCTTCTCTCAAGCACCCTAGTTCTAGACCAAGCCCAAGTCACCTTCTTATAGAAGTAATACCTAGCTCATGCCTCAGCTCAAATAAGCACTTTAAGGAGCTTCGTGAACCCAAGGATATCATCTCCAACCAACCCCATTTAGTTCTCATTTGCTAGGCAAAGGTGTAGCCCAAAAACCCTAAATTTTGCTTTGATTATATCATTTGAGAAGTGAACTTGTATTTCATACGTATGTGACCAAATAGATAAGTTTTTCTCACTTACATGAAGGTGTAGGAACAAAACCCGAGTGATTTGGTTTAGAATCGAGTGAGATATTAGGTCTAGTAAATGAATGGTTCTCAAATTTGCAAGGTTGAGGACGATGAACGAATGTTGCCCTTTTTTTAGTGTATCGAGCAGACAACCGATATCGCTTCAAACAAGGACTTGGAGCAAGAATCATAGTACACATGATAAGCTGACGCGTAAAGTAAAATCAATTAAATAGCAACGCGTAGAATTCGGAGCTTCCAAGGTTTGATGTGGCGGGTCACTCAGATAAGTAGAAAAATTGGGTATTTTAGAATTATAAAAATACTGAAACTTCAAAAATTCATATCTTAATGTAGAAAATTCATAAAATTAAAATAAAAATATCTTTGTGATCACTGAACAGAAGTGAATTTATTAAGCTTAAAATTAAATTTATTTGTTATGTATTTTATTTTATTTAAATTAAATACTCTAGAGGTTAACTAATTCTTAAATAGTAAATTAAATTAAATGAANTAAAATTCATAAAATTAAAATAAAAATATCTTTGTGATCACTGAACAGAGGTGAATTTATTAAGCTTAAAATTAAATTTATTTGTTAAGTATTTTATTTTATTTAAATTAAATACTCTAGAGGTTAACTAATTCTTAAATAGTAAATTAAATTAAATGAAATTTTAAGGGCTTGTTCTTAATGAGCTTAGAGATCCTCTCTAATTTTTTCATTGTCATAGAACATCTCTATGATCAGAAACCCTAATTTTTGGAATACTTGGTATTATTTTATTCTTAAAAACTGCAAAAAATAAAATAAAGGACCAAAAAATAGAAATCCTGTTTGGTATGTCTACTATGGTCATAAGGCTCTAGAAAAAATAAGAACTCTATTTAAAAAGATCAGAATGTATTTTTCTTATTTAAAATTAATAAAAGTCATTCAAAATTAGGAAATTATAAAATAATCCCAATAATCACAAAATTGGGCCAAAATATATGCAATCATTTTATGAGGCCCCTGTAAGAACTTGAAACTCAAAAAATTTATTTTTAATATAAAACTCTATTTTTAAGTATATAACATTTTTTCATAAAATAATTTTAAAAATAAAGTAAAAATAAAAAAAAATATAAAAAGTAATTTAGAGTGTTCTTTGTGACCAAAGGCACTCAAGAAAAATAAAAATGAGCTTAAGGGAAAAAGTTTATTTCTGAGTTTTTTTGAATTTAAAAATTATTAAAAAGAAAATAGATATAAAATAATATAAAATAATTTTCTTTGAGTCCTTTGAGGTCATAGAGACTTGTGAAAAATACAAGAAATGAATTTTTAAAATTAAAATGTATTTTCTTTTTATTTATTAATTAAAACCATCAAATATTATGAAATTTAAAATATAATTAAAAAATTCACAATGTCTAATCTTAGTGGTCCTCTGACCTATGTGAACCACTAAAAATTTTTCCAAGGACAAAAAGTTTATCTTACTTAGTTAAATTAATTTTCATTAAAACATCCTATTTTTAGACCAAAAGTAGCTATTAAAAACTAAGAAAAAATTAGAGAAATATATTTTCTCCCATGACTAGTGCAACGTCAAAGTTTCAATGTCATTAGAGTTTAATTGAGAGAATTATGAAGCGGAAAGCCTTAAGGGGAAAATGGTAANAAAATATAAAATAATTTTCTTTGAGTCCTTTGAGGTCATAGAGACTTGTGAAAAATATAAGAAATGAATTTTTGAAATTAAAATGTATTTTCTATTTATTTATTAATTAAAACCATCTAAATATTATGAAATTTAAAATGTAATTAAAAAATTCACAATATCTAATCTTAGTGGTCCTCTGACCTATGTGAACCACTAAAAATTTTTCCAAGGACAAAAAGTTTATCTTACTTAGTTAAATTAATTATCATTAAAACATCCTATTTTTAGACCAAAAGTAGTTATTAAAAACTAAGAAAAAATTAGAGAAATATATTTTCTCCCATGAGTAGGGCAACATCAAAGTTTCAATGTCATTAGAGTTTAATTGAGAGAATTATGAAGCGGAAAGCCTTAAGGGGAAAATGGTAATTATGGAATTCTAAACCATAATTAAAATTTAGGTCAAACTACAAGGTAAAAGGTCAACATTGATCATGACTAATTATTTAGAATGATTGAAACATTAAATTTTAAAGGGTAGAAACACACTAAGATAATTTTTCTATAAAAGGGTAAAATTGTAATTTTGTAAATTATTTTGATTTGGAAGTTAATTAATTAGGATGATCTTAAAGTGGTGGGGGGGGTTTAGAATAATAATGATACACTAATTAGGTGCACAATTATAAAATTCCATAGTTTAATTACTTGGATCAAGGTTAGGGTGTCACCTCGGATTGTCGGGTTCGCTGCTTTTATCAAAGTTGGAGTTATAAAGCACGCAGTCTAGCTTTGAGCCCCCATCATTACAAATATGTTACACGTAGTCTTACTCTTTTATATATGACTGTGGGTTTATTTTTCATTGTTGATATTTTCCTACGATGTTGTTTTTCAACTTCTTTGTACTAGACTTTCTTGCTTTTCTTACTTTCTTTTCTCCCAATTTACTTAGGTTTCTTGCAACAATATTATTTTTAATAATACCAACCATATAGTGGTGGAAAGAGCCAAATTACACATTTACAATTGATTTATTACGTCCTTTACTATTTTACTCTATCGTGTATTTACTATACCATGTACATTTTACTTGTAAAATAAAAAAAACAACAAAAATACACTTTAAAAAATATTAACATACTTTTAAACCTCTTGAACGCACTTAATCTACTCATTTTGACTTTACAAGGATCTCCCGGATGAGGTAACCTACGGTTTCTAATAAAAATTTTCTCGTTTAAATGAGCTTAACAACTCGATTGAACTAAGGAGACTTAAAAGAAAGTAGTAATGTTGGAGTGATGAAGCCGTAGAATCTTAACTGGTGTTGCTTAACTCAAATTAAAATTCCCTAAAAAATTTTGAACTATGAAAGCAAGAAAAACTAAAACATGGAACATAAACTGCAAAACCATAAAACGTTAAGCCTAGAGCTATTGTGATGGGAAGCTTGAAGCAAACTCCATGGGCAGCATGACAAGGGTGCACAGAAGAACATCTTCGAGGGAGAAAGCGAGATCATAATCAACAAAATCTTCCTAGTATAAATAGATAGCCATAATATTTTGAGGTTGTTTGCATATTGTGACATAATTCCTCACTTTATCTTTATGCTTTTGCACAATCATATCGTGTAATATGAGCCCTAACTCTCTTTAAGTTTCTAATGTTGTCGTTCATTACAACGTAAACCACCCTTCTATCTTTCTAGGTTATTTGCATGATCAGGTTCATGCAAGTGTAAGAAAATTAGAAGGATGAAACATTAAGTAATGTCTCTTTGAAATTGAAGCCAAACAATAGGAT
>JXCR01146219.1:11356-79931 GCA_002079205.1 Phalaenopsis hybrid cultivar
GATTTTCTTATAAAAAATTCATAAGAAATATCAAAGTGCCTATCCTTTGCATTAAAATATTAAATTCAGAGGGGCCAATTGCTATCAAGATAGCTATGGTTAAAATGCTCATTGTCATGGCTGCAAAAACAATTGGATACTCATCAAGTAGACGTTAACAAATAACAATGCTTTCTTATATGAAGATTTATCTGAAAAAAGTATAGAGGTAGTTAGAATGATATAGAAAAAGGAATAATAGCTTGAGTCATACTCCACCACCTATAGAGGTACTTAGATAATATGAAGTAATTTGTAACCAAGCATTATGTACTGAGGTGAATGGAATGGANCGGATACTCATCAAGTAGACGTTAACAAATAACAATGCTTTCTTATATGAAGATCTATCTGAAAAAAGTATAGAGGTAGTTAAAATGATATAGAATAAGGAATAATAGCTTGAGTCATACTCCACTACCTATAGAGGTACTTTGATAATATGAAGTAGTTTGTAACCAAGCATTATGTACTGAGGTGAATGGAATGAATCATTGATTGGTACCATTATACTTTGTCTTTATGGTATCAGAGCAGTGCCCAAGGAATTTCGGGCATCTCCCTCGATCCAATCTCCTCCCCCGATCAAGAGCTCGGAAGATGTCAAAGTCATTCGACCCGGTTCCCTATGTAGCTGGCAACTCAATCCTCCTCAAGAAGCATTAAGCAAGGAATTTCGGGTTTAGTTACATAGGCGGTGGTGATCTGATTCTCCTCATGAGTAAGAATTCATCTACTCTCTTCCCCCCTTTCTCNCTGAAATTAGTTGAAATTGTAGACATTCTTTAGGGGACATTTGGCATTTGCATATATATAGCACACAACTCGTATGTGCTTACAAATCACACTTAAACATTCATATTTGCGTCAAAAATATATAGCACTCAAATCCTCAAAATCACATCAAATATATCACTATTATCATTTTCTAAAAGCAAAATGCACTTTTTCATGCATAGGTTTAAAGCACCAAAGTATTACATATGTAAAATTGAAAGTTTAGGTGTGAGATATGCAAATACATAAGAATTGTGTGTTAAATATGTTTTAAGTACAAAACACATAATTCTTATGTATTTAAAAATCGAATACCTAACGTTTTATATTTTCATCTATCACACTTTGGTGTCATAAACCGCGTGAAAAGATGTATTTCATTTTTAAAAAGCAAGTAAAAGTGATATTTTGTTACGAGTTATTAAAGATTTGATCTTTATGCATGAAAATATGAATGTGTCGGCCTTAGATATGTAAATATATAAAAATTGTGTGTTATGTATGTAAATGCCCCTTCTTTTGATCAAGTAAGCGCTCGAACCTGACAACTTGGGATTCTTTGACGAGAGAGAGAGAGAAATCTTACAAAGCCAGACATGCGAGGCCAGCTGCCATGATCAAAAGCTTCCCTCGCNTTATTTACACACATAACCCTCAAATCTTTAATATTAAATAAAAAATAATACTATTACCACTTTTTAAAAGTGAAATCGACTTTTCAAGCATAGGTTTAAAACAACAAAGTTTAGATCTGAGATATGTAAATACATAAAAGTTGCATGCAACATAAGTAAATTTCCCATCATATAATTGTAACCAATCACTGCAATCACCTCACCTCCTTCGTCAAGTGGGCAAGATATAAAGCTGATAGCGGTGATTGTTCCGCCGGCTTAACGATCATAGTGCACCCGGCGGCGAGCGTTGGAGCGATCTTAACGGCGAAAAATAGAGTAGGAAAATTCCAAGGGATGATGTGGCCAACTACTCCAATGGGCTCCTTAAGCGTGTAAGCTTGGAACTCACCGCTACATTTGTGAGTCTCACCATGAATTTTATCTGCAGCGCCTCCATAATACCTCAAAGAATCGGCCGCAAATTTAATGTCGAAGGCTTTGGTTACATGCACGAGCTTTCCGGAATCAATCGAGTCGAGCATAGCGAGTTCTTCTCCGTGTTGCTCGATCAAGTCCGCCAACTTCAACATTATCATTCCCCTATTCTGCTCGTGAAAAGCTCGTTGTCTATGAATAGTTCGGGTTTGGTATGATAAGTAGATTGAATACAGCTTTTGCAATGGTGAAATTAGTTGAAATTGTAGACATTCTTTAGGGGCCATTTAGCATTTCCATATATATAGCACACAATTCGTATGTATTCACAAATCACACTTAAACATTCATATTTGCGTCAAAAATATATAGCACTCAAATCCTTAAAATCAAGTCAAATATATCACTATTATCATTTTCTAAAAGCAAAATGCACTTTTTCATGCATAGGATTAAAGCACCAAAGTATTATATATGTAAAATTGAAAGTTTAGGTGTGCGATATGCAAATACATAAGAATGGTGTGTTAAATATGTTTTAAGTACAAAACACATAATTTTTATGTATTTTAAAATCGAATAACTAACCTTTTATATTTTCATTTATCACACTTTGGTGTCATAAACCGACACGTGAAAAGATGTATTTCCATTTTAAAAAGCAAGTAAAAGTGATATTTTGTTACGAGTCATTAAAGATTTGATCTTTATGCATGTAAATATGGATGTGTCGGCCTTAGATATGTAAATATATAAAAATTGTGTGTTATGTATGTAAATGCCCCTTCTTTTGATCAAGTAAGAGCACGAGAGAGAGAGAGAAATCTTACAAAGCCAGACATGCGAGGCCAGCTGCCATGATCAAAAGCTTCCCTCGCCGCCTTAACAGCGAGGTCAACATCCTCCTTATCACCTTCAGCCACCTCTGTTACCACATCTCCTGTTCGAGGATCTCTTGTTTCAAATTTCTTACCTGAGTAAAATATCAATTACATCATAAATTAACTATAATTAAAAAATAGAGAGAGAGAGAGAGATTCTACCAAGATTTTCTTATAAAAAATTCATAAGAAATATCAAAGTGCCTATCCTTTGCATTAAAATATTAAATTCAGAGGNTATAATTAAAAAATAAAAAGAGAGAGAGAGATTCTACCAGGATTTTCTTATAAAAAATTCATAAGAAATATCAAAGTGCCTATCCTTTGCATTAAAATATTAAATTCAGAGGGGCCAATTGCTATCAAGATAGCTATGGTTAAAATGCTCATTGTCATGGCTGCAAAAACAATTGGATACTCANAATAATTAAAAAAATAAAGAGAGAGAGAGGGATTCTACCAGGATTTTCTTATAAAAAATTCATAAGAAATATCAAAGTGCCTATCCTTTGCATTAAAATATTAAACTGCAAAAACAATTGGATACCGATCAAGTAGACGTTAACAAATAACAATGCTTTCTTATATGAAGATTTATCTGAAAAGAGTATAGAGGTAGTTAGAATGATATAGAATAAGGAATAATAGCTTGAGTCATAATCCACTACCTATAGAGGTACTTAGATAATATGAAGTAATTTGTAACCAAGCATTATGTACTGAGGTGAATGGAATGAATCATTGATTGGAGCCATTATACTTTGTCTTTATGGTATCAGAGCAGTGCCCAAGGAATTTCGGGCATCTCCCTCGATCCAATCTCCTCCTCCGATCAAGAGCTCGGAAGATGTCAAAGTCCTTTGACCTGGTTCCATATGTAGCTGGCAACTCGATCCTCCTCAAGAAGCATTAAGCAAGGAATTTCGGGCACCTTCTTGATCCGGTGATGTCGAAGGGTATAGTTACATAGGCGGTGGTGATATGATTCTCCTCATGAGTAAGAATTCATCTACTCTCTTCACCCCTTTCTCTCAATCCCACCCAATCCGAAAATCCTCAACCCTTTCCACTGAAATGTCTACTTCTCCCCAATCCGAAACTCAGGACTCCCCATTCCTGGATTTATTGTTGACCGCCATCATATCTCCCACATTAAAGTTCTTCTTACACAACTCGCATCATTTTATGCAAAAACTTCTATCCTCCGACAACCATCTCATTTGGAGAGCTCAAATCCTCAAAGCATTCAAGAATAATGGCTTCATCGAGTTCCTACAATGCAGCAACCCTTGTTCGCTGAAACTCCTTCCCTCCACTGACGATATTCCAATGCCTAATGCCCACTATACTAGTTGGATTCTTATAGATCAAAACTTAATGGCGGTTCTTTTTTCAATTATAACTCTGACGATCTTGTCCTACGTACTCCACCTGCCCACCACTGCCGAAATTTGGAATACCATAGCCAAGCGCATCCAACCGACCAATCGCTCGCGACTTATTCAGTTGAAAAATGAGCTCCATAACCTCTCCATGACTACCCAAACCATGAATCAATATCTCTCCACTATCAAATCTTTGATTGATAATATCTCTACTGCTGGTGGAAATTTAGATAATGAGGATATCATTCTCTATAAATTTAATAGACTTCTGGCAAACTAGCAGTCATTCAAGACAACAATTCGCACTCAATTACAACCCATCGAGTTGGACGACTTCTATGCTTTGCTATGCAATGAGGATATCAATTAAACAACGGATAAGCAAAAATTAGAGCCAACCACGAATCCCCAACACGTACCGCGGAAGACAAGGTCATTCATCCCGCGGGAGAGGTGAAAAATTTTCATCACCATCAAGCCACACCAAATGAAGCCGCACCACCTCTCACTCCCTTGTTGTGTGTCAAATCTGCAACAAATTCGGTCACTCCTCCAGTCATTGTTGACATTGCTCCAACCTCGAATATGCGCTTATCAACAAAGCATTACAACTCGAATCATCATGGGTTTTGGATTATGGAGCTACGACACACCTCACAGCAAATTTGGCTCACCGCCAAGTTCTTGCTGGGAACGGGCAACCAATTGCACTAAAAACACAGATGATGATTGATACACCTAAATATATAGTGTTTTTAGACACATTTTTATACCTATTTTTGAAATATTGCACTTTAATGGAAGGTATTTGTGTATTTTTCTTTCAGGTACAAGTAAAAATATGAAAAATGCTAAGAATAGTGAAAAATAATCAAATATAGAGCAAAAATATAAAAACGATGCAAAAGTATTTTGGCGCCTAAGCGACGGTTCTGGTGCTTAAACGTCGGTGAAACAGAGAATGTCGCACCTAAGCGCCAGAGGCCCCGCGCTTAATCGCCAGTGACAGTTACTTGACGGGTTAATTTATTTTGACAAATTTTGAAAGGACGTTTGAGGCACTTATTGGCTAAAATGGGTGGTTATAACCACCAACAACGAAAATATAATTAAAGAACTTGTGAAAGAAGACATCCCTTGGTAAATACATCGAATCCGAACACATTTTGAAAAGATACCAAAACACCTCTTGGAAAATTATAAAAGAAGGAAATTGAGACTTTTAGAAGAGTCCTGAAAAGTTCTCGAAGAAGTTCGTGGAGAAGATTTTGGAGAGAATTACAGGCACCACAAATTTATTTTTCCTTTTATTTTTAGTTTTATTTTGAAAGTTAAGAGTATTGTAAGAGAGAAAATTCAAAGAAACTTCAAGAGTATGGTGGAGGATTTGAGATAAGTTTTTATCTTTGTTTTAAATTACTTCTGGTTTTAATCGAGACGTCTTGTTGGTTTGACAATTATTTCTACTTTTAAACTAAAGTGTGGTTTTGTTTTCTCCATGAATTCTGAGTAGTTTTATTTATCTTTCTCCTTAAAATGATAAGTAATTAAAGTGTTGGATAGCAGTTGTGGAAAGTATTAATCGTTAATGTTGGAAGAAATTATGATGATTTAATTTCATGCACTTCATTTACTTCTTGATTTGACCCATCTAGATGTTAAAATTTGTTGTGAGATGTCTCAGTCAACAATTGGAAAGAATCACATGAGATTGTAAGAATGAGAATGTAGTTCATATGATTGAGTGCAAATTAATAGGGAAATAATCTTTGAATGGTGTAAAGTTAGACGACTTTAGAGTGACGGGCTAAAGCCCGCAATTTAGTTTATTATTTTTGGTTTTGATACGAGATGTTAGCCCCCAGGTTGAGGGAACCGAGAGAACTCTAAAGTGAGAGCTAATATCTTCCATGCCTAAACAGCCTTCAGAACTATTCAAATTTTAAATTAGCCTATGTTCTTTATAACATCTCTAGTAAGGATAAAAAATAATATTGCTCATATTTGGCATAACACAATTTGAATACTTTCACAATAAATTTCTTATACTTATTATGATTCATGATAAGGAAAATGATATTTCGTATTCAGTGTTTTTCTTTTACATAAACTCAAGTTATCTTTAATAAGTTTTTATTTCATTTTCAAACATTAAAAATACCAAAAAGGGTTTAAATTTCATTCATGTGATAAAAACTATAGTTTAAGTATTTGTCTTTTTAAAATAAAAAGTTTGTTACTTTAATTATCGCATACTGTGAACAATCCTTGTGGGTTCGATAATCGGGGCTTAATCAAAAAGTCTTATATTACTTGATAACGATATGTATACTTGCGTAGTATCTCAATATATATTAAATTAAAAAGTTAAATTCTTATCTTCTCCAGGATCAAATTTTTTTTACTGTTGCAAAGGAAAAATAAGTAAAAAATATAATCAAATACATTGTTATACTATTGCATATAAACAGTCGGGATCAATGATATTCTTCCTGCACCAACTTGCATCCTTGCCTCCCCTCTATATGGCATGCATCATCTCTCTCTCAAAATTCTCTCTATTCATAAGATTAATTGATGATAATAATGTGAAAATTCTCTTTGATTGTTCTGATTTTATCTTTGATCCGCATACTCACCAAATCTTACTTCGTAGATATAGTCCGAAAGGAGTATACTCCATCCCTACGTCTCCACTCAACCACTACGGTCGCTCATCAAGCATTGGGTACCTCCATGCAAACTTTCACTCTTTGGCACAAACGCTCAAACATCCTCATCAGATATCCTCCACAATATGTCAAAAGTCTAACCAACACTTGACATCAAATATCCAATATCCCTATGTGATGGTTGCAAATGTAATAAAATTCATAGGAAAACTTTTCCTTCCTGTTCTTTGCACATGTATTTACCTTTACAAATTATACACTCATATGTATGAGGTTCATCCCCAATCTTGTCAAATTAAGGTTTCCGCTATTAAGAAGTTTTTATTGATGACTATTCTAAATTTTGTTGGCTATATCCCGTGAAGTGTAAATCTGAACTTTCTCACATAAGCAAAGTGTTTCATCACCTAATTAAGAAACAATTTAACACCATCATAAAAATCTTCAGATCTGATAGTGATGGCGAATATTAAAACTTCACCCTCAAACAAGCTTTCACCCAACAAAATATAATGTGCCAATTCTCGTGCTTGTATACTACTCAACAGAGCTTGCACCGATTTTAGAAATCACTATAACACTTCTACAAGATGCCTCCCTCCCACAAATGTTGGCTTGAAGCTCTACTTACAAGTGTCTAACTCATCAACAGCATGCCCTCCAGAAATACCCAATGGCTTACACCATAAGAACTCCTTGATAAAAAGCCACCTGCATACTCACACCTAGGGTATTTGGATGCTGCCCATCTCCCCATAAAGTTACTCCTCACTCCGCTCCACATTTCTTTGTTGGATACTCTCCACTCCACAAAGGATTCAAATGTTTTAATCCTCGCACATCTAAAATCTTAATTTCCCGCCAAGTTGTTTTTCATGTGAAACAACATTTCTCCACCATACAATCAACTATCCTGTTATACCAACAAAGACATCTCATCCCAATCCTCTCATACTCTTCCTTTTTCGGTTATCCAACCAAAACCCACCACCATGGAGCCCTCTTAAAATCTTGCACCGAACATCCAAAGCAACTCCACCTCACCAACCGGCCAACCTACCCCCCTCCCAACTCCTCTACCTCCAAATAATCCTGCACCCATTGATCCGTCAATGGCCACTACACATCAAATGATTAGTCGAGCTAAAACCGCTAAACTCAAACCAATCCAACGTCTTAACCTTCTACATACAACCTTGACCTTCTTGGATCCTACTTCGTATACTCAAGCCGCAAAATTTGAACAATAGAGAAAAGCCATGAGTGAAGAATTTCATGCTCTTCAAGCCCAATGAACATGGAAACTTGTTCCTTCCTTTCTCAATCATTCGGTTTTGGGATGTCACTGGACATATCGTACAAATCACCATTAGGATGGCTAGGTCACTCAGCACAAAACAAGGTTAGTCACGCAAGGCTTCAACCAAGAATACGACATCAACTACCATGAAACTTTTAGCCCATTTACAAAAATAATGGCCTCTAACGGTGGCCTTCAATTATAACTGGCCAATCCATCAATTTGATGTCTCAAATGCCTTCTTACATGGTACTCTTCACCACACAATCTACATGAGCTAACCACCTGATTTTACGGATCTGTAACTTCCGCAACATGTGTCTCCTCAAAAAGGCTCTATATGAACTCAGACAGTCCCTTGAGAGTGGTTTACTACCATCTCCAACTTCTTGATCTTATTAAATTTTACCATCAGTTGAGTTGATCCATCCTTGCTCATCCACCAAAAATCTGCATATACCTTTTTCCTTATATATGTAGATGACATCCTCATCACAGGAGATTGTATGTAGGCCATCAAGAAACTTACTAGCAAGCTATCCAATCGCTTTTAAATTAAACAACTTGACGAGGTACACAGATTTCTCGGTATTGAAGCTCTAGGACAAAAACTCTGAGTCTTGAGCCAACAAACCTACCTTACCAGCATTCTCCATGAGACAACCATGACGGGCTTTAAACAGCATCCACGCCCTTTCGAGCAAAAATATAGATATTCCAGACAACGCACCAGCCATGGAATATCAACGAGCCGTGAATGCCCTACAGTATCTTATGATCACTCGACCGGATATTTCCTTCAACAAAATCTACTAGCACATGCATCAGTTTACCATTCATCACTATCAACTACTTAAACGCCTCCTCAGATACTTACAGAGCACTCTCACTTCGGGCATGCTCATCAAGCATGGTGACCTATGTCTGCAAATCTTTTCGGATGTTGATTAGGCAGGTGACTTGGTAAATCAAAAATCTACAACCGGCTTTTGTTTTCTACTTGGCCTAACTCCTATCTCATGGACAGTGAAGAAATAACAAACAGTTGCTCGGTCCTCTACGGAGAATACATCGCCCACACTTTTGCCACCGCAGACATTATATGGCTTCGCCGTCTTCTAAAGGAACTTGAAGTGGACCAACTGCAACCTACGAAACTCTTCTGTGACAATGTTTTTGCCATGTTTATAGCTAACAATCCTGAATTTCACGTTATAACCAAACACATCAAGATCAACTACCATTTCATTCAAGATCATCTCCACCAAGGTTAGCTAGCAATTCACTACATCTCTACCCAAGATCAACCGGGTAATATCTTCACTAAACCTCTTGCCAAGCAGAAATTTCAATACTTCAAGTCCAAGCTTCAATTCTTCCCAATAACCATCAGCTTGAAGGGGGATCATAGCCATAAAAAAATTAATTATATACAATAAGGAATAATAGCTTGAGACACTCCCCACTACTTAGGTGGACACTCTCCACTACTTAGGGGTAGTTAAGTAATATGAAGTAATTTGTAACCTGGCTTTATTTACTGAGGTGAATGGAATGAATTATTGATTGGAGCCATTATTGTAACCTAGCTTTATTGGAATGAAACAACTAGCCAGAAAAAAATAAACATGTATGTAAACTCAATGAATCATAGTATCGTCAAGTAAGCATCTCACCAAAAATACTTTAGATTATCACGAGTCATAATTCGCTATGCTTTTATGCATTCTACATCTAACTACTCTCTATTTAATTGAGTAAAATGTTATAATTTTATTGCTCTTTAAGTTTATGTCGATAAAATAGTTATCATAGACCCTGTGACGATACCCATCAATTCTCTTAAAGACATTTTTACATGAACCTCAATTATTAAAGATTTGGCTCAAAACTACCTCGACAATGAGTTTGCCATCACACCTATGGATACAACCAATCACCTCAATCCTGAAGACGAGCTTCCACCGAAAAAGTCTGCATTCCAATGATTGGTGGGATGCCTTATTCGACTGACCTCATCTAGACCAGACATTACATTCGTTGTGCACAAATTAAATCAATTCATGGATCAGCCCTAAATTCCACACTTAGTAGTTGCCCATTGAGTTTTTCACTAACTCAAATCCACGCTTGCACGAGAATTTTCATCTTTTTCAACTCCTCACAACAATTGAATACACTTTATAATGTCTGACTGATGTCTTTCCCCGAAACAAAGGTAATATGTCATTAGAACCAACATTTGTTGGGTAAAGAATTTAGTATTCATTTAGGGATTTCCTTAATGTTTAGAGTTTCGGATTTAGAGATTCCCCAATTTCATGAAAAGCAAAAAAATAAAACACATCCACCAAATCATCAGCTACAAAACATAGGCAACCACAGTTAATAAGACAGCGCAGCTTGAGACAGCTACTAAGCTGCTTCGCCATCCCAACTTCCACCCCAAATCAATTTTTTTCCGGCGCACAATCCGTCATACACATTGCCACTAATCTTACTTTTCACAAACGAACCAAACATATTGAGATCAAATCCAACTTAATCTGAATTCATCACAACTTGCATTGATTCCATAATGCTCAATAATGCAAATGCATTGATTCCATGGCCGTTTCTTTCATTTATTTGTGCCCTTAAGGTGTTCCTAATGCAGCCTTCTCCTACACCCTTTTGGCAATGCATAGGCTAATAAAACTGCACAGTAATATCCAGAAAAACAAAAATTAAAAAAATGGGCTTCAGCTTTTTCTACATTTGTTTCCCGTGACAAGGAATTTAATAAATTAAGAAAAAAATAATAATAATCTGATGCCATGCATGATGAGATAATAGTAAGATTCTCAAATAAATAAGTAAATCACTGCTTGATAAATCTCAGATCAAATTCATGATTTATTAGATTTAAAAGCNGGTCGTTTCTTTCATTTATTTGTTCCCTTAAGGTATTCCTAATGCAGCCTTCTCCTATACCCTTTTGGCAATGCATAGGCTAATAAAACTGCACAGTAATATCCAGAAAAACAAAAATTAAAAAAATGTGTTTCAGCTTTTTCTACATTTGTTTCCCGTGACCAGGAATTTAATAAATTAAGAAAAAAATAATAATAATCTGATGCCATGCATGATGAGATAGTAGTAAGTTTCTCAAATAAATAAGTAAATCACTGCTTGATAAATCTCAGATCAAATTCATGATTTATTAGATTTAAAAGCTTAAAACCCCCAAAATCTTCAGACTAAGGTAATAAAAAAATCAAATTTTTGGTTTAATTTTGATTTACTAAAACCCTGTAACCTCAGCTAGAGAGATTCATCCTCTCTCTCTCTCTCTCTCTCTCTCTCTCTCTCTGCATAAATATAAGCAAAAAATATTTCTGAAAAATCAAAACTTCTCATGTAAAATACCTATGAATCTATAGAAAGAGACAGCAGAAACATTAAGAAAATATTTTATAAGAAATATTTCAATAAAAAATTTCATAAACATAAAGAAGAACAGAAAGAAAAAACAAAGTCAAATCTTTATATATAAAAAGAAGAAGAAAGGGTTACCGGAGATGGAATCAATGAAGGCGCCATTGATGAAGAGCTTAGTGAACTGAATCTCTGGCATCTTCAGCGCCGAGCTCCCATTGGAGGCCATGGCGGAAGCCTTCTCTCTCTTTCTCTTTCTAAAGGCGTGGCCCTGGATTCCTGAGCTTAGTTTTTTTCTTAGAAGTGGAGGCACAGCATGATGCCATGCTTATCTATAAGAATAAAAAAAAAAATATGAGATAGTTAGCAAAAGAGTTTTTAGTTTTTAGTTAATTCAATTTTAAATGAATAAAGTAGTTATCTAGAATTAAAAAAATATGAGAAGGTAACAAAAGAGTTTTTAGTTTTTAAATTAATTTAATTTTAAATGAATAAATTAGTTAATTAATCTTGATTTAACCCTTATCATAAAATAATCTATTATTTATAAGGGACGGGTATAATAAATTATATATTTGTTCCTGTTTTAATAAATGGTATTATAGAATAATTTAGGGAGTTTAAATGTAAAGCCTACGACTCGGCTGGTTGCCCTCTGACTCTTTTAGTCATGTTTGGTGGGCTTGGATTCAGTAAGACCCGCTTGTCCACCTATGTTGGGTTGAGATTATCGATCGACCTTTCATTGACTACGGGTCAACAGCATTGACTCAATTGAGTTGATTTTGTTAATCGACTTATCCCATCTGACTATGAGTCGTTGATCTCTGATGAAGAGTTTATGTTGAGTGTTGACTGAGCAATGTTAGTCTATCAGACAAAGGGTGGATTATTGCAACATGATAGAAAGCCCATTTCCAAGTAATGAAAGTCGAATGGATTAGTTAGATTTTTTGTGACATTGTTACCTCACGATCTCTAATAAGAAACCTTTGAAGTATCTGTGGGATAACTTTTGAGTTTGAGAAGCCGAGTCTTTCCTCAAGTTAGAGCTCGGACCATCTACACGTCCTTTGCCTTGAGGCTTGTCAGAGCATTTATGATGACTAATAATTAAGCTCATGATGTTGAATTGAGCGAAAACCAATTGCTAACAAAAATCATAGTCATTCACAATTAGTGATTGTTATAGCTAGATTATTATTCCCAGCCAAAATTTTGAAATTCAATTAAGATTTTGTAACATCATCTTCTTTTTATTTATAAAAAAGTGAAATTTTATATCTAGAAATCTATATATTAGATTATTTTAATTGAGGAAAAAATATTATATATATGGTATATATATATAAATGAATATAAATGATGATGTAAATCACACCTCACTATATGAGGAGAGCTTATTCCATCAAATTATCGTACACAAATTTATTTTTGGAGTCCAGTAAACACTAATCACGTGTTAAGTGGGCCCCACTGTAAGACTATGATTGGGTAAGTTTTATGGAGGAGTGAGGTGGAGAAAATGCCCTCTGAATTATGGACGTAAATTTTATGCTGATATTCTAATGGAATAATATTTCATATATCAGGGGCATCCCCAATTTATATATTCTCTTTTCAAAGTTTTGCAATTAAATTTCATGTTGTCTTTTTCTTCTAACATTCATACTCTGTGGCGTGGGTTGTACGCGCGCTCTCTGATATATAGAAAGCTCAACCTCTCAGAATCACCGATCGCCCGCCGCCGGAGAAATGCAATCGTTGCAGGAGAAGGCGTCAGAGTGGAGCGGCGTGCTGGAGAGCGACGCCTTCGCGATTGATGAAACCAACCTATTCAACGCCCTCGGTGGCGGCATCAAGCCCTTCGTCGAGCTGTCCACCAATTTCTACAACAGGTCCGTCCGCTCTATGTTAGGCTCTCTTTTTTGCCTCTGTTGTGCTGATTTGAGGGTTTTCTTAGGGTTTATAATGACGAGGAGGAGTGGTTCCGATCGATCTTTGCCGGGTCGAAGAAGGAGGACGCGATTCGGAATCAGTACGAGTTCTTTGTGCAGAGAATGGGAGGACCTCCGCTTTATTCCCAAAGAAAAGGTAATCGATCATAGGCCTTGTTTATGATGATTTTTTGGCCGTTTGCTTCCATTTAATAGACAAAATCAGTTCATGATGTTTCTCAGAATATTTCTCAAAATAGTTGTCATGGTTTTTTTTTGCAATTCTTGCTCATTTTGATTTTTTTGCTTCACGAATTTCATGCAACTAAAGATTTTCTTTAAAGTTTTTCTGCACCGTGTCCTATTGACTGTTCGTGCCTTGAATATGTTTAGGATCTGTTGGTTGCCAAGTTTTGTTTCATTTGGAATCCATTCTTGAGACCACCATTCTTTCAAATTCAGTGAATTGGATTTGGAAGCTGAAAGTTAGAAAGAAAATTAGAAATAGAGCCCAAAATTACAAGCTGTGTAACCTTTTAGAAAGTGAAAAATCTGTTGTGCATCATAATTTCTCAAAATTCTTATGTCTAACATGCAAAATGGAGGTAAAAAACTATATGGTATGTCTAGTGAGTTGAAACAATCGTGGAGCTTCTTATAGTAAATTTTAACACTCATGTTTGGAGAGAAGAAAGTTCAACTGCTCAATTATTGTGCAGAGAAATGCCATGCAGATTGAGTTGAAAAGAAGGTTTTTGAAACTCGCCATAGATAAGGCTGATGATTCATGATCTCAAAAGATTTGAATAATGTAGTTTTTAGATGGACAAGGAACTTATAGTAAATTTCAGTACTCATGTTTGGAGAGAACAAAGTTTAAATGCCCAATTATTGTGTAGGGAAATACCAAGCAGATTGAGTTGAAAAGAAGGTATTTGAAACTCATCATAGATAAGGCTGATGAGTTCATGATCTCAAAAGCTTTGAATCATGTAGATTTTAAATGAACAGGGATTTATTCAAGTCTTTTGACTCATATGTCTCTATGGCTTTGCTTTTAATGCATAAAAATATTTTTGAATTCCATGCACTATTTTTTAAATTGTATTTTTAATTGTGTATCACCCAATACAAATTGAGTCATTTCAAATAAACTATTTTACTCTGACATCAACTGATGTTTGGGGAGCTATTTGTTTTGATCGATACTATCTAATTTGAATTTGAGTATTGGTAAAATTTTTTGCTAATTTGAATTTGAGTATTGGTAAATTTTTTTGCAAATTTGAATTTGAGTATCGTTAGAATTTATTTCATGAAACAATGAGTTTAACTAGCTCTTCTTAAAGCTGTTAGCTAGGCTTTGACGGCTATAAGTTTCTTAGGACCCAATTAGTTATAACTTAGAGGTTGAAGAAATAAGGTTCAATATTTTTACGAATCTAGACTTGAATTCTCTGGGGGTTTTTTCATGGTTTCAATCTCAAAGGTAGTCATTGATTTCTCTTTCTATACTAGGCTCTCTTGAATGCATTTGATAGATTTTTAAGATCTTTTTTTGACACCCAACTTAAATCTCTCTCTCTCTCTCTCTCTCTCTCTCTCATTGGATTACTTTATTTCTCTATTGATATAAGAAAAATATAGAAGGAATGAAAGTGCTGAAAGAGTACAGGTATTATAATTTTTTTTGTCAATAATATGGTTCTTTTTCTATTGTCATGTAATTTAAAAGGATTGGATCTTTGTATACAAAAATGTTGTGATAATTTTTATTAGTTCAAAATGTTGTGAGAATGCTATTTTNTGTCAATAACATGGTTCTTTTTCTATTGGCATGTAATTTAAAGGGATTGGATCTTTGTATACAAAAATGTTGTGATAATTTTTATTAGTTCAAAATGTTGTGAGAATGCTATTTTGATCCCACTGACTCCCTCCTCCCCAACATAATAACGAGCTTACTTTCTCCTTCCAGACTGACAAATCTTCGCAATATCCATCAAATTTATATAGAGTTATTTTTTTTTATTTGTATTTTTTTAGCCTTAATTGTGTTTAATTTTATAGAATTGTAGATAATTGTAGGTTGTCATCTACTTGAACTTCGTCATTATTATCGGTATGCGTATCTCTTCATTTAAACTAGGTTGTTAATCTTTAAGGTGGTTTGGTCTAATGTTTTGCGTCCTAGGTGTTAATTGTTATTTTATTTTATTTAGCAAACCATAACACACTTATTACCGAAGAAAGACTTACTATTTTGATTGAAATGTAAGCTAATTGGTCGGCATAATCATTTGAACGTTGGATTAATTAGAGGCAAATGTCTGCAGGTGGTCATTTCTATTTTTTTTACCAAAACTGTCAGATTCACTAGTCTAGTTCACAACCGTAATGTAATTGTAACATGCATTTTGCTTAAATTTCCTTCTTCATGTATTGCTTCATAATCGTCTTTCAATTCAAGGGTTTCTAATATGTACATTTGAAGCATTTTTAAAAAGTGTATTAATTTTTTTGACTTTTGATTAAGGATATAAAATTTTTTTGAGATCCTCATAACAATAAGATAAATAATGATCCCTCTGACCTTTATATTAATAAATTATATTGATATTCATGAAGAATAAAAAACTTGGTTAAATTTCTAGAATCAAGTACAAGTCTTAAGGCTATTAACATATATGTAATAATGAGTGCATCTAGATCTCTAACTAAACCAATCTCTGGATCAAATTTCTTCATCGATCAGTATATAAACTCCAGTGAAATGATGGTTTGACATGGATATTATTTTTATTTATTCAATCACATAGAGTAGTAAAATGTCATCGATCGCGAGGCTTTTTTGTTTGACACCAATCTCAATGATGAGGTGGTTTTAGTTTCCTTTATACAATCTCAATGATGAAGTACCAAAGTACCTTTCTTACTACCATCATTTTAAATAACCCAAATGCGTAAGGTGAGGATCAATCTCTCTTCTTTCATTATTTTCTCTATTGAAAGCTCAATTGAGCAGCTTTTAGGCTTTTAAGTTCATTAGTTGACTTAGGCACTGGATTGTGTCAGGCTTACAATTCTTTGGCCATGTAGTTAATAACTTTGTCCTTGCGTGACAATTAAAATTCATCCTCTCTCAGGGAAAGAAGGTTTCATTACTTAAAAAAGCTGAAAATCGATGAATTAATATTATCAAGATGTTCTACGTGGAGGCTAATTATAAATGCAGAAAATATGCTCATAGAGAGGGCAAATAGATTTAAGTGGTTGAAATCAGGAGACCTACATCTACTATGAGAAAGGTCAATGAAGTATTTATTGGGAGAGAAAGGATACAATTATATAATCTGTCCAAAACTTCATATGAATACTATTATTTTTTCAAGCAATGTTGTCTCTCACCATGCTTCTCATTAATTATTTTTGTAATTATTTATAAGAGTGCCTAGCTCAAAAGTTGAATTGAAGATTACTTGAATGTTGAAGTAGATCTAGTGCCAATGGATGGCTTATCATTAATAATTTGAGTTAGTGTCTTTTAAATTTCAATTCACTGGTGATGATATATTCCAGGTTCGTCTTCTATGCGCAATATCATGCTTCAATGGGTTTGCAAAATCTTTAAATACTTAATGAAACTTAACCATATTGTTAAGATTTTTCTGAGAGGATTTATAATAGTTGAGATTGATTCCGAGCAACTTTGTCTATTCGAGAGCTTTTCATATTATTTCAAACATTTCAATCATTTATTTCTGAATTTTATAGTTTTCCTTTCCACGTATATGGGTGAGAAAATTTTCAATATTTAGGTGAAATTCAAGGATTATATTTTCTCCCATTTTGAAACTTTATGAATATGATAGTTTTTTAAAATGTGACATCATGTGATGTTCATGTTTTTCTTCTTCTCTTTGTGCCAATAAAGCTATGTTTCTCTTTCCCCTAACATAATGTGTCAAAGGAGTTACTTTTTTTTTCTAAATCTTTTGGACGGATTTTAGTCAAAGAAGCCTTCAACATTTGAAGAGAGTTGTTGTTGGTCATATTCTCATGCAAATGTTGCAGAGGGTGTTGGTGTTACTCATGAAGTGTCATTCTTGTGACTCTAACCCATGCTCTTAAATTAGTGAGTTTTTTTTTATTTTTGTTTATTTTATTTTTAGATATATTTATGCTAAAAAAGTTGTAGAAGACTTGAATCTTTTGTTGGTTTTCCACTCTAAATCTAGTGGGGGAAACCATAGAGAATGATGATTGAATTAGCTAGTGAAGATGATACGATTTGACTTAGAAATTGACATTATTTTTTCGTAGAAATTTGTGCAAAATAAATATTTTTCTTTAGTAATCGAAAACAAGACGAATCCAAGGATAAATGGTATTTTTTATGTGATGGGTGGTATAAATGGTTTGGGTGGTATTTTCGATATAATAGAGATATTGCTTAGGCCTCCTTTCACATATCATGAGCTATCACCATCTATGCAACGTCCATCCCCGCTATGATGACTTTCATCATGTCCTCCAATACTAAGTTCTAGGGGTGTAAATGAGTTTAACTTGAGCGAGCTCAATTTTTGTTTGTATTGGACTCATTCAAAAACTATTTTGTTATAAATCACATCGTGATCTAAATTGCTTGTAAATAGTATATTTGTGTTCAATTTATCTATTTATGTGCAGCTCATGTTCATCACATGATTAGTATGAATTATTTAAAAATGTTAGATTTTAATAAATATAATACAACAACAATAAAATCAATGCCTTTATCCCCCTAAATCGGGTCGCCTACATGAATCCTTTTTCTCCATTGTATCCTATTGAGTGTCATATTTTCATTTAATTTTAATAGATTAAGATAATTTTTTATACAATATGCCCAAATCTTTTAGGCCTACCTCTGACTTTCTTAACATAGGTAGAATCTAAAACATCGACTCTCCTAACTGGACCATCAGATGGTCAACGTTTAATGTGACCAAACCATCTAAGATGACTCTCTCCAATCTTCTCTGCCACTAGAGCTACACCAATCTTTTCACGGATAAATTCGTTTCACATTTTATCTCTAAGTGTCAAGCCACTCATCCACTTAATTTTGTTTATGCTTTTCTTTTAAAGGCCAACATTATGTGCCACAAAGCATTGCATGTCTCACCACCATCTTGTACAATTTCCCTTTAAGTTAAGCTGTACTTTTGTATCACACAATAAGCCTGATGCATAATAGGGATCATACTTGTTCTGATCGATGGAGGCTACTCCGAGCGTCTCAGAGCTCCTTCTCGCAACCTGAGTTTCAGCCGAATAGTTTGAGATTAGGGATTTCTGTTGTAGCTTTATGTTTACCTTCTATATGATGAATAAAGACTATTTTATCCCTGGTCTCATAAGCCTATAAATAAGAGTATTAATTTTTTGTAATCATGTCGAAATGAATGAAATAAAATACTTAACTTTGCGTTTTATTTCTCTCCTCCTGCCTCCAGTTCTCTTCTTCGCATCAAGTGTGAAGTTCTTTCATGATATCAAAGCTTCAAATCTTACCGACCACCAAGATCTTCTGGTCTCTTCTCTACATAAATTCTTTATTTTCTTCCCTGCATAATCATGGACTCTTATTCCATCACACTTGCACAATCCAACACTCAACTTATCAATTATCTCAACCAGATCAAAGAAACAAACATTCCCACATCTCTCAAATTCTTGATGCCTCNCGTACAATTTCCCTTTAAGTCTAAGCTGTACTTTTTATCAGACAATAAGCCTGATGCATAATAGGGATCATACTTGTTCTGTCGGTGGAGGCTACTCCAAGCGCCTCAGAGCTCCTTCTCGCAGCCTGAGTCTCAGCCGAATAGTTTGAGATTAGGGATTTTTCTTGTAGCTTTATGTTTACCTTCCATATGATGAATAAAGACTATTTTACCCCTGGTCTCATAAGTCTATAAATAAGAGTATTAATCCTTTGTAATCATGTCGAAATGAATGAAATAAAATACTTAACTCTGCGTTTTATTTCTCTCCTCCTGCCTCCAGTTCTCTTCTTCGCATCAAGTGTGAAGTTCTTTCATGATATCAAAGCTTCACATCTTACCGACAACCAAGATCCTCTGGTCTCTTCTCTACATAAATTCTTTATTTTCTTCCCTGCATAATCATGGACTCTTCTTCCATCACACTTGCACAATCCAACCCTCAACTTATCAATTATCTCAACCAGATCAAAGAAACAAACATTCCCACATCTCTCAAATTCTTGATGCCTCGCATCAAAATAATGGCAAATCAGCCAATTGTCTCATGAAAATTATGAAGTTTGGAAGACGCAGATTCACAAACTTCTACAACCAATGGCTTCAAATCATATTTAGATTCAACAGCCATCTTACCTTCAAGATTCAGCCAAGATGAACATGATATACAAGAAGAAACCGCAGAATATCGTCGGCAACTAAAGAACGAACTGCACGATATCTCCATGGGAGCTATCAACACGGCATAATACCTCACCACATAGCTGCTGCGAAGAATACATCATTCTATACATTCTAAATGGATTACCTCCAAATTATCAAGATTTAAGCTGCTATAAGGACTNGAGATGAACATGGTATACAAGAAGAAACCGCAGAATATCGTCGGCAACTAAAGAAGGAACTGCACAATATCTCCATGAGAGCTATCAACACGACAAAATATCTCACCACATAGCTGCTGCAGTTTCCAAGATCGACTAAGAATACATCATTCTATACATTCTAAATGGATTACCTCCAAATTATCAAGATTTAAGCTGCTATAAGGACTTAACAAAATCTAATCAGTTTGGAAATATTTTATTCTTTATAAAATAGCGAAGAATGCATTCTTGCTCATGAAGCAACCAAGATGTTCTTCTCATGCATAAACAGAAAAAATTGCCCAACAATGAAACGGATTAGAACAAAAATTCTACCAGCAGCAAATCTCAGATTTTCAGCAATAAACCCAAGCAGAAAAATTTCATTTCCGGCCAAATCTGTTGCAAGAAAGGGCATTCAACGGCTCACTGTTGGCATTGTGCCAACTTGCAGAATACCCCAACTACATCGCCAACCACATCTCTAACAACAAACACTCATTCACCTGTACAAGAATGAATTATTGATACTGGAGCCACAACTCAACTCACCCCACACATCAACAATCTTCATCAACCCGNCAATCAGTTTGGAAATATTTTATTCTTTATTAAATAGCGAAGAATGCAATCTTGCTCATGAAGCAACCAAGATGTCTCAAAATCTTGTTCTTCTCATGCATAAACAGAAAGATTTGCCCAACAATGAAACGGTTTACAACAAAAATTCTACCAGCAGCAAATCTCAGATTTTCAGCAATAAACCCAAGCAGAAAAATTTCATTTCCTGCCAAATCTGTTGCAGGAAAGGGCATTCAACGGCTCACTGTTGGCATTGTGCCAACTTGCAGTATACCCCTACTACATCGCCAACCAACTCTCTAACAACAAACACTCATTCACCTCTACAAGAATGAATTATTGATACTGGAGCCACAACTCAACTCACCCCACACATCAACAATCTTCATCAACCCGTTCTCTATCAAGGAACAACCAAGTTATCGTCTCCATTTTTCACACTGGTAAGGGTATACTCCCAACACCTGAAAGAAAGTTAAACCTCTCTCCACTTCTCAAAGCATCATACCTTTCTCACAATTGAATTTCTATACATAAACTCCAAGTGACAACAACTGTCAAGTGCTATTTGATGCTAATCATATTTACATAAGGGATTACAAAACCAAGAAAACTTTACTGACTGGTCCAACTAATCAAGGCTTATATCAAATCACTGCTCAATAACACCTCACAGATCTCCACAATACCTGGCATCAATGGTTGGGCCACCCCCATAGCAAATCCTTTTCTCTCATTTCAAAACAAAATCCACAACTTAAGATTTATGTTATTTCTAAAGCTTATCAAGGTTGTTTATGTAATAAAAAACACAAATGGTCTCTTAAACCTAGTAATACTAAATATGCTTTACTTGAAATGTTGCATTCTGATGTTTGGTGCCCTTTCTCTCACCCTTCTATTGAAGGATATACATATTATGTTACATGAATTGATGCTTACTTTCGTTTTTGTTTGTGCATTCTTAACTTACACCTTGCTAGTTTTCTAGAATTTTGTGCTACATTTAAATATGATGGAGTGTCTAATGATGCCGTCAAACTTAGACTTTTTCCTTTTTCATTAAGGGATAAAATTAAAATGTGATTAAACTCGTTAGCACCTGGATCTAACAGAACTTGGAGAAACTTATCACAAGAATTTTTATCTAAATATTTTCCACCATTGAAAACTGCTAAGTTTAGAAATGATATTACATTTTTTTGTTAGTTTGAAGGGGAATCAATTTATGAAAATTGAGAAAAATTTAAAGATCTCCTTAGGAAATGTCCACACCATAACAAATTCCTTTCTCTCATTTCAGAACAAAATCCACAACTTAAGATTTCTGTTATTTCTAAAGCTTATCAAGATTGTTTATGCAATAAAAGTCACAAATTGTCTTTTAAACCTAGTAATACTAAATATGCTTTTTTTGAATGTTGCATTCTGATGTTTGGGGCCCGTTCTCTCACCCTTCTATTGAAGGATATACATATTATGTTACATGAATTGATGCTTACTTTCGTTTTTATTTGTGCATTCCTAAGAAACACAAATATGAAGTTTCACATCACTTCATAACTCTCTACAAACATATAAAAACTCATTTTAGAAAGATGGAGTAGGTTAGTATAAATCATACTGCTTGCACAACTGTTTACAAGACGATGGAATCACACACCAATTCAGCTATCCATACATCCCCGAACAAAATTGACTTGTTGAATGCAAACACATGCATCTTATTGAAACGGCTATACTCTTCTTAGCACTGCTCATCTTCCCCCACATTTGGATAGAGTGTTCTCACAACAAACTATCTTGTTAATCGCCTACCTTTCGTTCACACTCAACAAAAATCTCTTATCAACTTCTACTAAACAACAAACCCAAATATCAACAGTTTAAAACCTTCGTATGTGACTGTTTTCTCTAGAAACTAATATTAGCTCCCCACAAATTTGGGTCGAAGGCTCCCACATACATTTTTCTCGGTTAAAGTTATCATCACAAAGGCCATAAATGTCTTGATATTGTCACACAGAAATTTATCATCTCAGGACATGTTTCCTTCATAGAAAACTATTTTCCCTATCAACATATCTACTCCTTTCCTACTGGTCGAAACTCCTCATCCCTCTCCTTCACTATTGATACCCATTCCTACTATTTCTCCTTCATCAACTCCTCCCACAAACAATCATCATCCCAGCACGTCTTCCTTCTGTCCCCTCCACCCAAAATACAATTCAGCAACCCTCCACATCACCTACAGCATGCATACCACATGAAATCACTCACACAACTCCCCCTACCAATTCTCTCCACCCAAAACTATACCACATAACAACTAGATCACAAACTGGCTCTCTCAAACCTACCAAATTTCTTAACCTTCAACACATCACCAACAATGGCACAGCAACCTCTCTTACTTAAGTCATGAATATATCTCATAGGCGTCAGGCTATGTCTGATGAATTCATGGCCCTTCAACAACAAGGGACTTGGTTACTTGTTCCTCCTCCTCCATGCCAATGCATTCTGGGATGCAAGTGGACATTTAAAGTCAAACATCATACAAATGGATCCATTGCCAGCTACAAAGCTCATCTAGTGGCTCAAGGTTGCTCACAACAACAGGGTATTGACTACCAACAGACTTTTAGTCTAGTAGCCAAATTTCTCACCATAAGGATGTGCATTGCCTTAGCCACCCACGAGATGTGGGAAATTTAACAGCTTGACATCTCCAATTCTTTTTTCCCGGCAAACTTGATGATCTTGTCTACATGAAGCAAGCTTTGGGTTTCATTGACACTCAATATCCTCATCTTGTTTGTAAATTCAAAAAAGCTATCTATGGTCTAAAACAAGCTCCCCGACAATGGTATTCCACTTCATGTCAGCTTCTTCAAAAGCAATAGTTCAGACCAGGCACTGCTAATCCATCACTCCTGATCTATCATCATAACATACAAAAATTTTCCTTATTTACGTTGATGATATTTTAATCACAAGAAACTCCTCATCTGAGATTAACTCCCTGATTCACAACCTTAGCAATCAATTTAATCTAAAACAATTTGCAACCTTTCTCATTTCCTCAGTTTACGAATTCAACAAACATCTACTGGCTATCTCATACATCAATCAAAATATATTAATGATCTTCTAACCTTTAGTGGTATGTTTCACTCCAAACATGTTCTTACCCCTTTTCCTACTCAACCTCATCACCACACAGACACACCCACCTCTTTATCCGAACCTCACGAGTACAAACAACTTATTTGATTTCTTCAATATCTCATGGTCACTCCCCCGACATCATTTTTAGTGTCAACTTTCTCTGTCAACACAAGAATAATCCCAGCCCTCTCCACTATCAACATCTCAAGAGGCTTCTTTGGTAACTCAAAGGAACCTAAAGCCACAGTTTACCCGTACATACTAGACCTCTTATCATACAGGGTTGTGCAGATGCAGATTGGGTAGGCAATCACATGGATCAAAAATCCACTATGAGATGTTGCATCTACCTAAGACCAAATCTCATTTCTCTTGGTCGGCTAAAAAGCAACCCATGGTAGCAAAATCATCCACCGAGGCTGAATATCGGGCCCTAACCACCATCAAAACAAAAATATTATGTATACGAGGACTCCTACAAGAACTCAACGAAAAATGACCACCCTCGACAACTATTTACAGTGATTACACTTCGAAAATCGCCCTAGCTCATGACTCAATGTTCCATGCTCACACAAAATATATTGAAGTTGACTACCACTTTATCGGATATTACCTCAAAGTAGGTCACATCTCCCTTCATCACATAATGACAGAAGATCAACTTTCCGATATAGTCACAAAATCACTTTCAATTGCTCGCCATCAAATGCTTAACACCAAGCTGACGACTCGCTCAACCGATCCTCACCTTGAAGGGGGGTAAATAGGGATCATACCCGCTATGATTGGTGGAGGCTACTTCAAGTGCCGCAGAGCTCCTCCTCACAGTTTGTGTCTTAGCCAAATAGTTTTAGATTAGGGATTTCTCATACTACTTTATGTTTATTCCGTATATGATGTATAAAGTCTCTTTGACCCATGGTCAAATAATTCTATAAATAAGTGTATTAATCCTTTGCAGCTGTGGCAAAATGAATGAAATAAAATCCTTAGCTCTTTGAATTCTATAGTTCTCCTCCTTTCTCCCGTTCTCTTCTTTGCATCAAGTGTAAGGTTCTTTCAATGCATTCCTCCACTTCAACCAACCGACCTGAATTCTACTAATAGCATCGCCGGCCATGTACCCCTAGCATTGATGCTTGACCACATATTAGAAAGTGGAACTAAACTAGTTACAAGTTTTTCTGGATCCTTTCCCTTAGCAGATTGCAAGCACAGAAAGGGAAATACTTAAAAGGGAAATTTACATACATGCCACACAATTCTTATGTATTTGCATATATAACATTTAGAGTTTGATATTTGCACTTATAACACCTTCATGCCATAAACCTATGCGTGAAAGGTGCATTTCACTTTTAATAGAGCTGAATTCAATATTTGTATAATTCTAATTTATAATAAGTTGAAGGACTGTTAAATTGATTTATAATTTTTTAGGTTATGATTTATCTGTTGTATGATTTTATGTTAAGTCCCTTGGAGTTTAGGATATATGATCATGGTGATGACTAATGAGGATTTAAATGTTTATTGCATCTTTATTTTGGGTCATTTATATACATAACACATAATTCTTATGTATTTACATATCTCACACCTAAACTTTTATATTAGCATGCCTAGCACTCAAATTTTAATATCATATAAAAAATAACTTTATTACAACTTTTTAAAAGTGAAGTTTTCATGCATAATTTAATACATCAATGTGCTACATATGTAAATATAAAAGTTTAGGTGTGAGATACGTAAATACCTAAGACTTGTGTGCTACATTCAATTCATTCCAAAAAAGGCTCTTAAATTTATCGTCTTATAAAAAAATATTAAAACAAATATAAATTCTACAATGATGAAGAATCGCATTATAAAAAGAAAAATTATATATTGAATAAAATTGCAATAACGCTTGCAGACTAATCACAGAATAATGTTATTGAAAGAACGAAGCATATGAATCATCAATTGAAGATTCAGGCCTCACAAGCGCAACAAGTATGCCCCGAAAATAAAGAATTAATTAATTCTTTGTAAATTGCATGCATTAAAATTCCATTTATACCCCCAAAAAACCTCCATCATCTTGCTTAGAATTACAAGTTTCAATTCATTCAATCATAAATACTTTAGAAACCAATCCTTCTACTTCCAACCCACCAACCATTACTTCTCACCCCAACTTGCGCACCAAGCCGTGGTAGAGAGTTCAACCGAAATTACTTCTAACTTTATACTATTTGAGGAAGCTATCTAGATATGATAATAATTGTCCAATTTTTTAATAATGGTTTGAGAAATTTGCTCAACTCCTACTCTCTCTTCCATTAGAGGAAATATTTAGTTGATTATTCACTCAACCAATTAATGAAGTGGGTGGTTCTGAAGGTGAGAGTTAAGTAGTAATGAGTATCTTAGTGGTCATTTGGGATTGCTTTTGATTTAGATTTTTTTTTTTAATGTTATAACGCGATTAGTTTAAAAATAAGTTCTAGGAGTTTTAAGTATTTTCAAAAATAAATTAATTTATTTTTTAATAAAAATAAAAAAAAATGCAAAAAATGCATTAAAACAAACATTTTTTTTGTTTTTTATTCTATCATCACTCATTCAGATTACAAGACCCTTAGTACTATTTATAAAATTATTCTTTATTAAAAATGGGAAAATGAACTTGAACAATTATAAATATGTCAAACAAGATCTAAATAACAAATGACATTTAAAACAACTAATAATTAACGTCGAGATAATTAAGGTCACTTGATATATTAAATAATAATAGGGAAATTTGCATGCACACCACCCAATTCCTATGTATTTTCTTTATTTCAAAATCCCAATTCCTATGTATTTACATATCTAATAGCTTACCGTCACTTTTTTTTTACATTTATACCACCTAAATCTCTTATATCACATCGAAAATATCACCATTTTAACTCTTAAAAGTTGAAATACTCCTTTCATGCATAGGCAAGGTGGCATATATATAAAAATTAAAGTTTAGGCGTAAATGTAAATCTTCCTGCTGATTTTTCTGTGTGGAAATTTTGTACATACCACATATTTCTTAGGTATTTACATATCTAACGCTAAAGCATTCATATTTACATCCATACCACTTAAATCTTACACATCACATCAAAAACACCACCATCATTATCTTTTTATAAGTGAAATATACATTTTCATCAATAGATTTATGACGCCAATATATTATAATTGTAAATATCAAAATTTGGGTGTCTTAGATATGTAAATACAAAAAATTGTGTGTTATGTATGTAAATTTCTCTTATTTTTTCTTTTTGGTTAACTATTTCTGTATAACCTTTTATTTTTCCTTTTATTCTTTTGAAGGGCATCCTTCACTGATTGGGCGCCATCGCCCATTCCCTGTTACTCATCAAGCAGCAGAGAGGTGGCTACACCATATGCAGCAGGCACTAGATATTACCCCAAGCATTGACCCTGATTCAAAAATAAAAATGATGAATTTCTTCAGGTGAGAATTTCGGAAATTTCATATACATACCACATAATTCTTATATTCACACATCTAACTTGTTATTCTTATAATTACGCCAAAGCCTATGCATGAACATGTTCATTTAACTTTGAAAAAGTTAATAATAGTGATATTTTTGATGTGATATGTTGCACATTTTGATGTGAAATACACCTTTTCATGCATAGGTTAAAGACATCAAGTGTTATTAGTGTAAATACCACAAACTCTTGGTGTCAGGCATGTAAATACGTAAGAATTGTGTGGTATGCATGTAAATGTACCGTAAAAATGTATTTGGTTGGTTGCAAGCTTGATATAAATTGAATTCTTTGCATGCAAAATAATAAGAATAATAATAAATAATATTTTTTGAACTTTATAAAGTTACTTCATAGATTGCTTTGTTTTGATAGGCACACTGCATTCTTTCTTGTGGCTGGGAATGAGGTAACCAGGCAAGCAAAATGAGTCCTGCAACAGCATAGAAGAATACAGGTATAATTTTAGGATTATTTTCTTTAATAGGATCCGGAGAGGCTACCCTAGCTGACATTAGATCAAATCTAACATCTAGTAGAAGGAANGGGTGTCAGGCATGTAAATACGTAAGAATTGTGTGGTATGTATGTAAATGTACCTAAAAATGTATTTGGTTGGTTGCAAGCTTGATATAAATTGAAGTCTTTGCATGCAAAATAATAAGAATAATAATAAATAATATTTTTTGAAGTATATAAAGTTACTTCATAGATTGCTTTCTTTTGACAGGCATACTGCATTCTTTCTTGTGGCTGGGAATGAGGTAACGAGGCAAGCAAAATGAGTCCTGCAACAGCATAGAAGAATACAGGTATAATTTTAGGATTAATTTTCTTTAATAGGATCCGGAGAGGCTACCCTAGCTGACATTAGATCAAATCTAACATCTAGTAGAAGGAAAAAGACAATCTTGAAAGGACATTTACGCCGAACTCGAAGAGTTAAAATAGTATTTTTAATGTTATATTAAAGATTTGAGAGTCATAAATGTAAAATTTAGACGGTAGATATGTAAACACATGGAAATTGAGCGGTATGCATGTAAATGTTCCCATCCTTTTTTAAGATGATTTACATGCATACAATCCAATTTCCATGTACTTAAATGTCTAACTCCCAAACTTGAAAAGGAGTTCCACTATTTAAACACTAAAATGGTGCTATTTTTGATGTGATATGAAAGATTTGGTTGATATACATGTAAAAGGTAGCGTTTAGATGTTAGATATGTAAATACAGAGGAATTAGGTGGTATATGTATAATATATATGTTAATTACATCCATTGCTATGAATCAACGGCTACGATTAGTTGTGTATACAAAATAATAATGCATATAAAGTATATTATAACACATACTAGAATTTATATGAAAGGATATATTTTGTATTATCTTAAATAATAAATATATATGATAGGATATATATGAATATAAAACTGATAATTGTGACTATTTAAGCGGCCCAATTCCTTAATTTTAACGAAGCCCAATATGATACAAAACAGGGCCAACTTCATTTGTATTCCAAAAATCCTTGGTCCATGATCATGAATCCAAAATATGCTTCTATTTGATCAAAATGTAAAGTGAAACGAAATATTAGTTATTAAGAGATGAATAAATATTAGTGTATGTGTACAATATTGAACTATGTAAGAAATACACATGAATTATAGTATATTGTAAAATTGCATGGGAAGGGCATATAAATAAGGTAAAATTAAATACTTAGTACACAATTCTTATATATTTACATATTCAACGCATCTTTTTATTTATAACATAGTGCTATAATTGATGTGATGCCAAAGATTTGAGTGTTATGTAAATACGAAAGTTAGGTGTTAGATACGTAAATATATAAGAATTGTGTGGTGTGTATGTAAATGCCTTCACAAAATATGGTGTTTTATAGTGTGGATAAGAATTGATGCTTGTTAGGGTTCAATGCTCAAAAATACAAATTAAAATAACATGACAAAAAGTCACCCCATTATATCCTAAGAGCTAACTAGTCCAAACGAAAGATTGAAAGCACGTTAAGTCGGACTCATGTTGCATTCATTTGATCGAGTTCAAGGCAGATTTGTCAATCCAATCCATGAAGCTTGCTAGCAGAACTTAAGGACTTGCCCATAAGGGTTCAAGGCACTCGATCTCCAGAGCTTGACTTTTTAGGGTTCGAGCCCTTGACTTTTTTCCCCTAGAGTTTGACTTGTAAAATTCATGTTTATAATTTGGGGATCTTAAGGAGTATGATCTTAAGGAGAGCTGAGTGTTCGATACTTTTCTTTTATATTATGACTTATTGAGCATCATAATGGAATTTTTCTACTTCCTAATCACATCTATTTCCCATTCACTCTTTCTTTGTAGTTAGATTGGGATATAACCCACAGATAAAATAAGATCCAATAAAATCACATTTATCGAATGTGTTGTAGGTTGGGGTTGCCTCGAACAAGATTTGTTCCAAAATTTTGGCTCATAGCTCGACTCGTTTATTTCGATCCAATCCCGATCCATGCCAAAATTGGAATCAATTTTCGATCGATTAACAACCCGTGAGCTAAATTGATAGTCCAAGTCGTGGGACGAAAATCTCTGATGCTATAAATTCTTCCATGATTAAAATTAATTAATAATAATAATAACAATAATAAAATTAAGATTGAAAATTTGAGCATCGTGACAACGGTTGAATTTTCGAACAAAAAAAACAAAGAATTTCTGAAGATTACTCCTGCCCACACCTAATAACTCTCATGATAATTTATTTTATTTNGATCTAGTGGCTCAAGGTTGCTCACAACAACAGGGTATTGACTACCAAAAGACTTTTAGTCTAGTAGCCAAATTTCCCACCATAAGGATGTGCATTGCCTTAGCCACCCACGTGATGTGGGAAATTTAACGGCTTGACATCTCCAATTCTTTTTTCCTGGCAAACTTGATGATCTTGTCTACATGAAGCAAGCTCTGGGTTTCATTGACTCTCAATATCCTCATCTTGTTTGTAAATTCAAAAAAGCTATCTATGGTCTAAAACAAGCTCCCCGACAATGGTATTCCACTTCATGTCAGCTTCTTCAAAAGCAATAGTTCAGACCAGGCACTGCTAATCATCACTCCTGATCCATCATCATAACATACAAAAATTTTCCTTATTTACTTTGATGATATTTTAATCACAAGAAACTCCTCATCTGAGATTAACTCCCTGATTCACAACCTTAGCAATCAATTTAATCTAAAACAATTTGCAACCTTTCTCATTTCCTCAGTTTACGAATTCAACAAACATCCACTGGCTATCTCATACATCAATCAAAATATATTAATGATCTTCTAACCTTTACTGGCATGTTTCACTCCAAACATGTTCTTACCCCTTTTCCTACTCAACCTCATCACCACACAGACACACCCACCTCTTTATCCAAACCTCACGAGTACAAACAACTTATTTGATTTCTTCAATATCTCAAGGTCACTCCCCCGACATCATTTTTAGTGTCAACTTTCTCTGTCAACACAAGAATAATCCCAGCCCTCTCCACTATCAACATCTCAAGAGGCTTCTTTGGTAACTCAAAGGAACCTCAAGCCACAGCTTAATCATACATACTAGACATCTTATCATACAGGGTTGTGCAGATGCAGATTGGGTAGGCAATCACATGGATCAAAAATCCACTATGAGATGTTGCATCTACCTAAGACCAAATCTCATTTCTCTTGATCGGCTAAAAAGCAACCCATGGTAGCAAAATCATCCACCGAGGCTAAATATCGGGCCCTAACCACCATCAAAACAAAAATATTATGTATACGAGGACTCCTACAAGAACTCAACGAAAAATCACCACCCTCGACAACTATTTACAGTGATAACACTTCGAAAATCGCCCTAGCTCATGACTCAGTGTTCCATGCTCACACAAAATATGTTGAAGTTGACTACCACTTCATCAGATATTACCTCAAAGTAGGTCACATCTCCCTTCATCACATAATGACAGAAGATCAACTTTCCGATATAGTCATAAAATCACTTTCAATTGCTCGCCATCAAATGCTTAACACCAAGCTGACGACTTGCTCAACCAATCCTCACCTTGAAGGGGGGTAAATAGGGATCATACCCGCTATGATTGGTGGAGGCTACTTTGAGTGCCGCAGAGCTCCTCCTCACGGTTTGTGTCTTAGCCAAATAGTTTTAGATTTGGGATTTCTCATACGACTTTATGTTTATTCCGTATATGATGTATAAAGACTATTTGACCCATGGTCAAATAATTCTATAAATAAGTGTATTCATCCTTTGCAGCTGTGGCAAAGTGAATGAAATAAAATCCTTAGCTCTTTGAATTCTATAGTTCTCCTCCTTTCTCCCTTTCTCTTCTTTGCATCAAGTGTAACGTTCTTTCAATGCATTCCTCCACTTCAACCAACCGACCTGAATTCTACTAATAGCATCACCTGCCATGTACCCCTAGCATTGATGCTTGACGACATATTAGAAAGTGGAATTAAACTAGTTACAAGTTTTTCTGGATCCTTTCCCTTAGCAGACTGCAAGCACAGAAAGGGAAATACTTAAAAGGGAAATTTGCATACATGCCAAACAATTCTTATGTATTTGCATATATAACATTTAGAGTTTGATATTTGCACTTATAACACCTTCATGTCATAAACCTATGCGTGAAAGGTGCATTTCACTTTTAATAGAGCCGACTTCAATATTTGTATAATACTAATTTATAATTAGTTGAAGGACTGTTAAATTGATTTATAATTTTTTAGGTTATGCTTTATATGTTGTATGATTTTATGTAAGTCCCTTGGAGTTTAGGATATGTGATCATGGTGATGACTAATGAGGATTTAAATGTTTATTGCATCTTTATTTTGGGTCATTTATATACATAACACATAATTCTTATGTATTTACATATCTCACACCTAAACTTTTATATTAGCATGCCTAGCACTCAAATTTTAATATCATATAAAAAATAACTTTATTACAACTTTTTAAAAGTGAAGTTCATATTTCATGCATAATTTAATACATCAATGTGCTACATATGTAAATATAAAAGTTTAGGTGTGAGATACGTAAATACCTAAGACTTGTGTGCTACATTCAATTCATTCCAAAAAAGGCTCTTAAATTTATCGTCTTATAAAAAAATATTAAAACAAATATAAATTCTACAATAATGAAGATTACACTATAAAAAGAAAAATTATATATTAAATAAAATTGCAATAACGCTTGCAGACTAATCACAGAATAATGTTATTGAAAGAACGAAGCATATGAATCATCTATTGAAGATTCAGGCCTCACAAGTGCAACAAGTATGCCCCAAAAATAAAGAATTAATTAATTCTTTGTAAATTGCATGCATTAAAATTCCATTTATACCCTCAAAAAACCTCCAAAATCCTCCAATATCTTGCTTAGAATTACAAGTTTCAATTCATCCCATCATAAATACTTTAGAAACCAATCCTTCTACTTCCAACCCACCAACCATTACTTCTCACCCCAACTTGCGCNTAGGAGTTTTAAGTATTTTCAAAAATAAATTAATTTGTTTTTTAATAAAAATAAAAAAAATGCAAAAAATGCGTTAAAACAAACATTTTTTTTTTGTTTTTTATTCTATCATCACTCATTCAAATTACAAGACCCTTAGTACTATTTATAAAATTATTCTTTATTAAAAATGGCAAAATGAACTTGAACAATATGTCAAACAAGATCTAAATAACAAATGACATTTAAAACAACTAATAATTAACGTCAAGATAATTAAGGTCACGTGATATATTAAATATTAATAGGGAAATTTGCATGCACACCACCCAATTCCTATGTATTTTCTTTATTTGAAAATCCCAATTCCTATGTATTTACATATCTAATAGCTTACTCTCACTTTGTTTTACATTTATGCCACCTAAATCTTTCATATCACATCGAAAATATCACCATTTTAACTTTTAAAAGTTGAAATACTCCTTTCATGCATAGGTAAGGTGGCATATATATAAAAATTGAAGTTTAGGCGTAAATGTAAATCTTCCTCCTGATTTTTCTGTGGGGAAATTTTCGTACATACCACATATTTCTTAGGTATTTACATATCTATCACTAAAGCATTCATATTTACATACCACTTAAATCCTACACATCACATCAAAAACACCACCATCATTATCTTTTTAGAAGTGACATATACATTTTCATCAATAGATTTATGACGCCAATATATTATAATTGTAAATATCAAAATTTGGGGGTCTTAGATATGTAAATACAAAAAATTGTGTGTTGTGTATGTAAATTTCTCTTGTTTTTTCTTTTTGGTTAACTATTTCTATAATTTTTTTTTCTTTTTTTTCTTTTGAAGGGCATCCTGCACTGATTGGGCGCCATCGTCCATTCCCTGTTACTCATCAAGCAGCAGAGAGGTGGCTACACCATATGCGGCAGGCATTAGATATTACCCCAAGCATTGACCCTGATTCAAAAATAAAAATGATGAATTTCTTCAGGTGATTTTCTTCTCTTCGGTTTAAAATTTCGGAAATTTCATATACATACCACATAATTCTTATATTCACACATCTAACCTGTTATTCTTATAATTACGTCAAAGTATATGCATGAACATGTTGATCTCACTTTGAAAAAGTTAATAATAGTGATATTTTTGATGTGATATGTTGCACATTTTGATGTGAAATACACCTTTTCATGCATAGGTTAAAGACATCACGTGTTATTAGTGTAAACACCACAAACTCTGGGTGTCAGGCATGCAAATACGTAAGAATTGTGTGGTATGTATGTAAATGTACCTAAAAATGTATTTGGTTGGTTGCCAGCTTGATATAAATTGAAGTCTTTGCATGCAAAATAATAAGAATAATAATAAATAATATTTTTTGAAGTATATAAAGTTACTTCATAGATTGCTTTGTTTTGATAGGCATACCGCATTCTTTCTTGTGGCTGGGAATGAGGTAACCAGGCAAGCAAAATGAGTCCCTGCAACAGGATGGAAGAATACTGGTATAATTGTAGGATTAATTTTCTTTAATAGAATCCGGAGAGGCTACCCTAGCTGACATTAGATCAAATCTAACATCTAGTAGAAGGAAAAGGGCAATCTTGAAAGGACATTTACGCCGAACTCGAAGAGTTAAAATAGTATTTTTAATGTTATATTAAAGATTTGAGAGTCATAAATGTAAAACTTAGACGGTAGATATGTAAACACATGGAAATTGAGTGGTATGCATGTAAATGTTCCCATCCTTTTTTAAGAAGATTTACATGCATACAACCCAATTTCTATGTACTTACATGTCTAACTCCCAAACTTGAAAAGGTGTCCCACTATTTAAACACTAAAATGGTGCTATTTTTGATGTGATATGAAAGATTTGGTTGATATACATGTAAAAGGTAGCGTTTAGATGTTAGATATGTAAATACAGAGGAATTAGGTGGTATATATATAATATATATGCTAATTACATCCATTGCTATGAATCAACGGCTACGATTAGTTGTGTATAAAAAAAATAATAATGCATATAAAGTATATTATAACACGTACTAGAATTTATATCACAGGATGTATTTTGTCTTATCTAAAATAATAAATATATATGATAGGATATATATGAATATGAAACTGATAATTGTGACTATTTAAGCGGCCCAATTCCTTAATTTTAATGAAGCCCAATATGATACAAAAAAGGGCCCACTTCATTTGCATTCCAAAAAACCTTGGCCCATATTCATGAATCCAAAATATGCTTCTATTTGATAAATACACTGAATTTTTTCCAACCAAGAGTATGAAAACTCTATCAAAATGTAAAGTGAAGCAAAATATTAGTTATTAAGAGATGAATAAATACGATTGTATGTGTACAATATTAAACTATGTAAGAAATACACATGAATTATAGTATATTGTAAAATTGCATGGGAAGGGCATATAAAAAAGGTAAATTCAAATACTTAGTACACAATTCTTATGCATTTACATATTCAACGCATCTTTTCATTTATAACATAGTGCTATAATTGATGTGATGCCAAAGATTTGAGTGTTATGTAAATACGAAAGTTAGGTGTTAGATATGTAAACATATAAGAATTGTGTGGTATGTATGTAAATGCCTTCACAAAATATGGTGTTTTATAGTGTGGATAAGGATTGATGCTTGTAAGGATTCAATGCTCAAAAATACAAATTAAAATAACATGACAAAAAGTCACCCCATTATACCCTAAGAGCTAACTAGTCCAAATGAAAGATTGAAAGCACGTTAAGTCGGACTCGTGTTGAATTCATTTGATCGAGTTCGAGGCAAATTTGTCAATCCAATCCATGAAGCTTGCCAGTGGAGCTTAAGGACTTGCCCATAAGGGTTGAAGGCACTCGATCTCCAGAGCTTGACTTTTTAGGGTTTGAGCCCTTGACTTTTTCCCCTAGAGCTTGCTTGTAAAATTCATGTCTATAATTTGTGGATCTTAAGGAGAGCCGAGCGTTCGATATTTTTCTTTTATATTATGACTTATTGAGCAACATAATGGACTTTTTCTACTTCCTAAGCACATCTATTTCCCATTCACTCTTTCTTTGCTAGTTAGTTTGGGATATAGCCCAAAGATAAAATAAGATCCAATCAAATCACATTTATCGAATGTGTTGTAGGTTGGGGTTGCCTCGAAAAAGATTTGTTCCAAAATCTTGGCTCATAGCTCGACTCGTTTATTTCGATCTAATCCCGATCCAAGCCAAAATTAGAATCAATTTTCGATCGATTAACAACCCGTGAGCTAAATTAATAACAATAATAATAACAATAATAAAATTTAGATTGAAAATTTGAGCCTCTTGACAACGGTTGAATTTTCCAACAAAAAAAAAAACAAAGAATTTCTGAAGATTACTCCTGCCCACACCTAATAACTCTCATGATAATTTATTTTATTTATTTATATTATATTTCATAAAACATATCAAGTAATTTCGTCGTTGTATTGTGATGAGCACATGGGTAATTGAAGAAAGTACTGAATTTAAAATAAATATATGTTGAAATATATATATATATATATATATATATATTAATATATTTTAAATATATGTTTTTTGTTTTATTGGAAGGTATGGAGTAAGAATATTTTTAAGAATTGTGTAGTTTTTTATTCATCCAACGGTCCATTATTTATGAAGAAATCTACATTTGTAACCCTGTTTTAATATAAGCATAGGTTGTTCTAGGTATTTTAAGTGTGTGGGCCCAAAGCCCANGTTTTATTGGAAGGTATGCGGTAAGAATATTTTTAAGATTTATGTAGTTTTTTTAATCAGATATGGTCCATTATTTATAGAGAAATAGGGTATAATATGTGCAACTGCATTTATAACCTTGTTTTAACTAGTTGGGTTGGTGAGACCCTGATAAGTATGGGTGCCAGTTGGCTAATCTTTATAGATGTTATTGGTCCGCTAGATTGGTGGGGCCTTGGTGCATGCTCAGTTGAATGGGTAGATGAGGCGTTGATTAGTTCGGCTGAAAGGTGTTATTGATTGACGAAACTTTCACTGGTTGGGTGGTCATTAGAATTGTTTGGATCAGTTAACTCTTGTTGATCGATTGACATGATTGGTTGTCGACCTCCAATCCTTTATGAGAGTTCATGTCGATGGAGGGAAGCTAGGTTGTTAGACAGAAGGTGAATCACAGTGAACCGATAGTTAGTTTGCCTTGCGACAAGCAAAACATCTCGTTAGATTTGATGTTACTCGGGGAGATTGTCAAATGTCTCTTATGTAACTGCAAGACCAAAAGATAACTCCTCGGGTTTGTTTCATCGTGGTGATAGGCTCGAGGAATCCTCTGTCTTGTATCTGGATGAGCAGTTCGGGCTCAAGTTATCTAGTTGTCTTTATGTCTTAACATGTCTTAATACGTATGATTGGTGAGACTCGACACCCCATCAGATCTCCTCAACATTCGTGTTATCACTTTTTCGTATAGATTATTATTATGATGATATGTAGTTTAAAAAAAAACAACTATTCTCATGAAAAATCTTATTTTAATTTTATTTAAATGATAAAATTAGCTCAAAATTTTCATCCATAACTACTAAGTATTAATCACGATATAATCATATCTTACTGACCTTCCCGCCATCATAAATTAATCAACGGTNTGTTTTATTGGAAGGTATGCAGTAAGAATATTTTTAAGATTTGTGTAGTTTTTAATTCATCCAACTGTCCATTATTTATGAAGAAATTTACATTTGTAACCCTGTTTTAATATAAGCATAGGTTGTTCTAGGTATTTTAAGTGTGTGGGCCCAAAGCCCAATTGTTCTTCGCCTCAACTAGTTGGTTTTGTGAAACCTTGATAAGTGGTGCCGCGTGGCTAATCTTGATAGATGTTACTAGTCTGCTAGATTGGCGGGGCCTTCGTGAATGCTAAGTTCAATGGGTAAATGAAGCGTTGATCAGTTGGGCTGAAAGGTGTTATCGATTGACGAAACTTTCACTGGTTGGGTGGTCAGTAGAATTGGTTGAATCAGTTAACTCTTGTTGATCAATTGAGATGATTGGTTGTCGACCTCCAACCTTTATGAGAGTTCATGTTGATGGAGGGAAGCTAGGCTGTTAGACAGAGGGTGAATCACAGTGAACCGATAGGTAGTGCGCCTTGCGACAAACATAATCTCGAGGGATGGGCAAAACATCTCGTTAGATTTGATGTTACTCGGGGAGATTGTCAAATGTCTCTTATGTAACAGCAAGACCAAAAGATAACTCCTCGGGTTTGTTTCATCGTGGTGATAGGCTCAAGGAATCCTCTGTCTTGTATCTGGATGAACCGTTCTGGCTCAAGTTATCTAGTTATCTTTATGTCTTAATATGTCTTAATACGTATGATTGGTGAGACTCAACTCCCCATCAGATCTCCTCAACATTCGTGTTACCGCTTTTTTGTATAGATTATTATTATGATGATATGTAGTTAAGAAAAATAACTATTCTCGTGAAAATTCTTATTTTAATTTTATTTAAATGATAATATTAGCTCAAAATTTTCATCCCTAACTACTAAGTATTAATCACGATATAATCATATCTTACTGACCTTCCCGCCATCATAAATTAATCAACGGTCAAGATTTATGTACCGTATTCAACGCGGTCGCATAATAATATTTTCAGAAGGGATCATGCTTACGTGGCTGTTTTTTAAACCGTTCGATCGAGCTCTAGACTGTGGAGCGGGATCCGGAATCTTGTCGGCGACCGGCTTTGTCGTGTCCTTATGATTGAACCAATCCGAAGCCCAACGTGCGTGTGCGGGCCATCCCAGTCGTTTTCACCCCCCGGACATAGCCCACGTGTCTCCGTCCAGATGTGGGCCCCGCACATTGGCTTTTTATTTTTATCTAGAATTTTATGAATGTGCATGCAGATTTTAGAAGTTGGATGTATAAATTTTATTGTGATATTAATTACTTGATTGTTATATATGCAATCATAAAATTTTAGATTGATATATAAAAAAAAATGTGAGTGGGTAAAACCGGCTCATGTATAAGCTCGAGCTAACTAAATAAATGGCTATCGTTCGAGTTTGGAGAAACAAGCTAAGTTCGAGCCAGCCCCGACTCGACTCAAAGAGTTGAGCTCGAGCTCCATTAATTAATCATGCTGAGGGTGGCCCGAGCTTAACATGACTCGTTTACACCCCTAAATTATAAATATACAAGAAAAGTGTGACGTATAATTGCATAAAAAAGATAATTAAGACAATAGGTATATATTTATGCTCCAATTTGTTAAACTTTAAACTCAAATTATCTTAATCAAAGATAAACTGTCAAACCGGTAAACCAATCAAGCGGCACGATATGTATCTTATTGACGAGGAATTATAACTTGCATGTCTGGACAGCAGTTTGGATGAGCCGGCATGCAAATCGCAGCAGCGTGGTTACATCCGTACGACAGTCAGTCGTACGTAATATTTATAAAAAAAAATTATTAAGATTGCTTACAAATAAAAATTTAAGTATTTTTAATCAATATATTATAAAGTTGTTAAATTTAATTTAAAAAAAATTAAATAAAATCATAAAATCAAATTTTCAAAATGCAAAAGCGGGAAACAGCTATCAAAAGATTTTTTATTTATATTAAATTTTAAGGTAAGTTTACATATACAACATTATGTTTTTACATATATAACACTTAAATTTTGATATTTACACATTTATCGTGTTGCTTTTAAACAAATCGGGATGATCACATAAAAATATGAGTATGTACGTAAATATGATTATTTAGGTGTTAGAACTATAACAACAAACAATCAGATGAAAGAAGAACAATCAATAAAGACATCATAATTTTTTACGTGGAAAACTCGTAAAGGGAAAAAAATCACGAGATCTGACCTAGTCGTAAAAAATTACTATTGATTAATAATTACAGACATTTTTTTCCCCGCGAACGAGAAAATGTTTCTAGATTTTCACGTTATAATGTCGATTGACGACAGTCGGTGAATGTCTACAACAGTTAGTGGCGGCTACAACGTTCAACGGTGGTCAACGGTGGTCAACGGTGGTCGACAGTGGTCGACGGGCGGTTAGCGGTACTTGAAGACGGTCGAGATTGCGTTGAACTTCAGCTCTTTCTCAAAGTCTCAAATTTTCACTCAAGGCTTAAGCTCCCTCTCATGAGAGTTGTAAGGCTTTTTTTTATAGTGTTATTGGCACACTTAATGCTGGAATATAAACTATTTTGATCAGACGATCTGAATAGCTTTCTCCGATTAGACGACATTTAATGGACATTTGATTGTCTTAATGATGTCAAAATTGAGAAATCTTAGGCTAAATACATTCATCTTTGTCGAGACGCTAGGTTCAACTATAAATTCGTCAGATTCGACACTCGTTTGACCTTCTAAATGTGTCTTAAAATCCTCCAAGTATAGTTTAATGACTTAATATGAGTTTGATTTAACTCCGATTGGACTAGTTTCTATATCAGTAGGTCTGTCTCATCGAGCCGGGTTTGACCATAAGTTTGTTAAAATCGGAGTTCTGGATGACTATTAATTAAGGCGTGAAATTTTCTTATTCAAAATATAGCTTCGAGATTTGTGTCATGCCTTGAGATTTTTGAACATGAATAATATGATATGTATGTAAATACCCTCATTTTTAACTAACCAAATTATACTATTGAAGATTTAGTTTTTCACTATTAAGTTCCTGATTGGGTAACTTTCCACAAAACAAAAGATCTATCACGTGCTTCCGTTTGTCAATTAAAAAAAAATTAAGGGGCAAGTTGTTAAAATGGTATGCGTCTCTGTCCAACTACGGTATTAAATTCTTACGGTAAACTACGGACATCGCAGCCGTGCAACACTGATATTCAAGCTCATCACTTGAAGAGAGTATAATAAATCCTAGCCATTAACTACTTATTTAAGCGTCGGATGATAGGAGGTACAGTACGACTGAAAGGATCGTTGGACAGGATTCGATTTTCTTTTGTCGAGGAGACGATCCCGCGATTAGATCTGCCACACGTGGATTGCTTCACTTGACGCAATTAAAACGTCCGCTTATTCGTCCGGCAGACGAGCGACTGTAACCGTCTGATCTTCCCGTTTTTAAATCACGGCCGTTTATTAGTTAAAATTAAGAAAAATGTATTTATTTGTCTAGATTAAATGACATTTTCTAAAGGAAATAATGTGAAGCACTATTGAAAACAAAAGTAATTTTGCAATTAATTTTTTTAGTTTCTAAAGATAATATATTTTTAAAATATTATAAACTCTTAAGAAATATATTCAATCTTCATATTCTTAGGTAATATTAAAAAACATGATCTTAATCTATTTATTTTCATTTTAAGGGAATTTAGAAATTTAAAGACAATAATACAAAAATATCTGGCTTATATTCAATTTTGAAACAATACAAGCACGATTTAGAGCCTGTTCGGGCGAAAATTATTACATCATGACTCAGCATGCATAGTTGTTTTCAAAGTCAAATATCGTGCTGACACGTGAAAGTCCAGCTCACCTACATAAAAAATAAAAAAAAATAACGTGTGACTCGATCCGTGTTATAGGAATATTTTCTCGTGTTATTTTGAATAACACATCAATAACACATGAACACCACATCAATAACACATTAAATAACACGTGAATAACAGAAAAAATATTCAAAATAATGTGAGGGAATATTCCTATAACACAGAATATTCCTAAACCCTCAATAACACATTAAATAACTATATGTTATTAATAAATACAAATCATGACATCTAATAATATTTTTTGTTCTATAACACATTAATAAAAAATTAATAACACACTAATAACACATAATAACACACATAATAACACAATCATACACTCCCTAGCCCGCGGTTTAACACGCGGTGAATATTCTATGTTTATTATACTGCGGGTTATAACGCCGTCCCATGCGTTATACAACCGCTTTGTAACACTCCCCTAGCTCGCGACATAACACGCATGAAATATTCCCCAAGTGTTATACCGCAGATTAAGGAGTGTATAATTGTGTTATTATGTGTATTATAATGTATTATTAGTGTGTTATGATGTATTATTGTGTGTTATTATGTGTTATTGAGTGGGGGAATATTCATATACCCTCAATAACACATCAATAACACATGAATTATGCGGGGGATTAATTTTATGCGATGAAATCTTTCTATAACGCATCAGTCAGGCCAGTTCGCACGTTTTTATTATTTTTTTTTTCATTTTTTATGTAGTTAGGTCGGCCTTTCACATGCCAGCACGAGATTAGAGTCTTCAAGCAGCTCTTCACGCAGAGTCCTGATGTAATAATTTTTACTATTTGAGACAGTTATAGATGTTTCAAAAAATAATTTTAAAAATACATCATAATAAATTGTTCTTAATAAAATTGCGTTGGCCATCACATTTTTGAGGCCGATAAACAATGAAAATGAGGCCCTAAAAGCCCCGTTATTGTTGAGGAATTGAGGAAAAATATTCATGAATTAAATCTAAAATTGCATGTAAAAAGATGTAATTAATTTATGAGAGTTAATATCATACTTCAATATTTATTTAAAAAAAAAAAAGCCGAAGAAGATTTAGAAAAATAACAATAAGTTAAAAACTTATTGGCATGTGGGGCCTACGTTCCCACGCACCNTCAGAAGGGATCATGCTTACGTGGCTGTTTTTTAAACCGTTCGATCGAGCTCTAGACTGTGGAGCGGGATCCGGAATCTTGTCGGCGACCGGCTTTGTCGTGTCCTTATGATTGAACCAATCCGAAGCCCAACGTGCGTGTGCGGGCCATCCCAGTCGTTTTCACCACCCGGACATAGCCCACGTGTCCCCGTCCAGATGTGGGCCCCGCACATTGGCTTTTTTATTTTTATTTAGAATTTTATGAATGTATTTTAGAAGTTAGGTATATAAATTCTATTGTGATATTAAATACTATATAAAAAAGATGTGAGTGGGTAAAACCGGCTATTGATTGAGAGAAACAAGTCAAGTTTGAGCCAGCCCGACTTGACTCGAAAAGTTGAGCTCGAGCTCCATTAATTAATCATGCTCATGATGAAGCAGAGGGTGGCTCGAGTTTAACATGACTCGTTTACACCCCTAAATTATAAATATACAAGAAAAGTGTGTGTATAATTGCATAACAAAATGATTAAGACAATAGGTATATATTTATGCTTAAACTAGTTTCTACACTCTAATTTGTTAAACTTAAAACTCAAATTATTTTAATCAAAGATAAACTGTCAAACTAGTAAACCAATCAAGCCGCACGATATGTATCATACTGAGGAGGAATTATAACTTGCATGTCTGGACAACAGTTTGGACGAGCCGGCATGCAATTCGTAGCAGCGTGGTTACATCCGTACGGTAGTCAGTCGTACATAATATTTAAAAAAAAAAAGTTATAAAGATTGCTTACAAATAAAAATTTAAGTATTTTAAATCAATATAATATAAAGTTGTTAAATTTAATTTAAAAAAAAAATCATGAAATCAAAATTTCAAAATGCAAAAGCGGGAAACAGCTATCAAAAGATTTTTTATTTATATTAAATTTTAAGGTAAGTTTACATATACAACATTATGTTTTTACATATCGAACGCTTAAATTTTGATATTTACACATTTATTGTGTTGCTTTCAAACAGATCGGGATAATAATATAAAAATATGAGTATGTACGTAAATATGATTATTTAGGTGTTAGAATTATAACTGCATGTGATGCGTGCTAGATTTTTCGCAATGATGGAGTAATGAATTATTATATTTGCGTTGCGCGAGAATTCAACAAACACTCAGATGAAAGAAGAACAACCAGTAAAAATATCATAACTTTTTACGTGGAAAACTCGTAAAGGAAAAGAATCACGAGATCTGACCGGTTGTAAAAATCCACTATTGATTAATAATTATGCAATTTTTTTTAATGCAAACGAGAAAATGTTTCAAGCTTTTCAAGTTATAATGTCGATTGATGACAGTAGGTGAATGTCTGCAGCGGTTAGTGGCATTCTACAACGTTCAACAGTGGTCGATGGCGTTCGGTGGTGGTCAACGATGGTCGACATTGTTCGGCGGGCGGTTAGCGGCACTCGAAAACGGTCGGGATGGTGTTGGACTTCAGCTTTTTCTCAAAGTCTCAAATTCTCACTTAAGGCTTAAGCTCCACTGTCATGAGAGTGGTATGGGTTTTTTATAGTGTTATTTGCACAATTAATGCACAAATATAAATCATTTTGATCATACGGCCTGAAGAACTTCCTCCGATTAAACGACATTTAATGGATATTTGTTTGCCTTAATGATGTCAAAATTGAGCAATCTTGGGCAAAATGGATTCATCTTTGTCGAGACGCTATGTTCAACTATAAATTCGTCAGATTCGACATTCATTTGACCTTCTAAATGTGTCTAAAAATTCTTCAAGTATAGTTCAATGATTTGATATGGGTTGATTTGACCTTGATTGAACTAGTTTATATATCAGTGGGTCTGTCTCGTCGAGCCGGGTTTGACCATAAACTTGTTGAAATCAGAGTTCTTGATGACTCTTAATTGAAGTGTGAATTTTTCTCATTCAAAATATAGCTTCGAGATTTGTGTCATGCCTTGAGATTCTTATAGGATCATGAAAATGTGTTAGTTGCATATGAACATGAATAATATGATATGTATGTAAATACCCTCATTTTTAACTAAGTAAATCATAAGTATTGAAGATTTAGTTTTCACATGCTTTTGTTTTTCAATTTTAAAAAAAAATTAAGGGGCAAGTTGTTAAAACGGTATGAGTCTCTGTCCAACTACGGTATTAAATTCTTACGGTAAACTACGGACATCGCAGCCGTGCAACACTGATATTCAAGCTCATCACTTGAAGATTGTATAATAAATCCTAGCCATTAACTACTAATTTAAGCGTCAGATGATAGGAGGTACGGTACGAATGAAAGGATCGTTGGACAGGATTCGATTTTCTTTTGTCGAGGAGACGATCCCGCGATTAGATCTGCCACACGTGGATTGCTTCACTCGACGCAATAAAAACGTCCGCTTATTCGTCCGGCAGACGAGCGACTGCAGCCGTCTGATCTTCCCGTTTTTAAATCACGGCCGTTTATTAGTTAAAATTAAGAAAAATGTATTTATTTGTCTAGATTAAATGACATTTTCCAAAGGAAATAATGTGAAGCACTATAGAAAACAAAAGTAATTTTGCAATTAATTTTTTTAGTTTCTAAAGATAACAGATTTTTAAAATATTATAAACTCTTAAGAAAATTATTCAATCTTCATATTCTTAGATAACATTAAAAAAACATGATCTTAATCAATTTATTTTCATTTTAAGGGAATTTAGAAATTAAAAGACAATAATACAAAAATGTATGGCTTATATTCAACCTTGAATCAATACAAGAACGATTTAAAATATGTTCGAAAAAAAATTATTACATCAGGACTCAACATGCATATTTGTTTGAGGAGTCAAATTTCGTGCTGACACGTAGAAGATCAGCTCACCTACATAAAAAAATGAAAAAAAAAAAACGTGCGACTTGACCGGTGTTATAGGAGTATTCTCTCGTGTTATTTTGAATAACACATCAATAACGCAAAAATATTCAGAATAACACGAGATAACACAAAATATTCCTAAACCCTCAATAACACATTAAATAACTATAAGCTATTAATAAATATAAATTATGACGTCTAATTTTTTTTTGTTTTATAACACACTAATAACAAACTAATAACACACTAATAGCACATAATAACACACATAATAACACAATTATACACTCTCTAGCCCGTGATATAACACGTGAAGAATATTCTCTGTTTGTTATATTGTGGGTTATAACGCCGCCCCATGCGTTATACAACCGCTCTGCAACACTCCCCTAGCCCGCAACATAACACGCATGAAATATTTCACAAACGTTATATCGCAGGCTAGGGAGTGTATAATTGTGTTATTATGCGTGTTATCATGTGTTATTAGTGTGTTATGATGTATTATTATGTGTTATTGAGTAGGAGAATATTCATATACCCTCAATAACACATGAATTATATGGGGGATTATTTTTATGTGATGAAATATTTCTATAACGCATCGGTCAGGCCAGTTCGCACATTTTTTAAATTTTTTTTCATTTTTTATGTAGGTAGGTCGATCTTCCACGTACTAGCACGAGGCTGAAGTCCACAAACAGCTCTGTATGCAGAGTCTTGATATAATAATTTTTCCAATTTGAAAAAATTGTGAAAAAATAATTTTGAAAATACAACAGAATAAATTGTGCTTACTAGCCATCACATTTTTGAGGCCGATAAACGATGAAAATGAGGCCCTAAAAATTTTATGTTATTGTTGAGGAATTGAAGAAAAATATTCTTGAATTAAATCTAAAATATAATGTAAAAAGATGTAATTAATCTATGAGAGTTAATATCATACTTCAATATTTATTTTTTAAAAAAAAAAACCGAAGAAGATTTAGAAAAATAACAATAAGTTAAAAACTTATTGGCATGTGGGGCCTACGTTCCCACGCACCAATAAAATTTTAGTTCGTCCTCACCCTCTCAAAAACTTAAAAACATCCTCATGGCCACTCTGCAACTTCCTTGGCTGCTTTAATGGCGGAACCCTAAACCCTAGAAGACCTACACTGCTTCCACCTTGCTTCATGGCCTCCTCTCTCCTCACATTACTCCTCCTCCTCTTTACCTCTTCTCTCACCGCCGCAGACGACCTCAACCTTCTTCTCTCTTTCAAGCGCTCTCTACCCAACCCCCAAGCACTCTCCACCTGGATCCCCAACAGAAACCCTTGTTCCTACTTCACCNTTTCTCTCACCGCCGCAGACGACCTCAACCTTCTTCTCTCTTTTAAGCGCTCTCTACCCAACCCCCAAGCACTCTCCACCTGGATCCCCAACAGAAACCCTTGTTCCTACTTCACCGGCGTCTCCTGCACCTCCGGCCGAGTCACCGGCGTCGATCTCTACAATATCCCTCTCAACGCCGACTTCCGCGCCGTGTCTTCCACTCTCCTCGTGCTCGACCGCCTCGAATCACTCTCCATTCGCTTTTCAAACCTCTCCGGCAGCATCAGTCGAGCTTCCCGCTGCGGTGGAAGGATTTTCGAGCTCTCTCTCGCCGGAAACAATGTCACGGGGACGATCGCCGATGTTGCTGCGCTGGCTTCGTCGTGCTCTGCTCTCAGATCATTGAACCTCTCCGGCAACGCGGTTGCGGGCTCCGGTGAAAGCGGGTTCAGCTTCCCGTTACTGGAGACGCTTGATCTTTCTTTCAATAGTATTTCGTCCATCGGTGACCTCCGACGAATCTTAGTTTCCGGACCCGGAATCCGCTTTCTCGATCTTTCGTCCAATGCCATCTCCGGCGAGTTTGGCGATGATGTGCTCGACGGATGCGGGGAACTCACCGTCCTCAACCTGTCTTCGAACCATCTCGCCGGTTCTCTGTACGGTGACCTCGCATACTGTTCTTCCCTGCAGGAAGTAAATCTCTCGGCTAATAATTTTTCTGGTGAGATCCCCATCGAAACCCTCGCTAATATCTCCGATCTAAGAGTCCTGCTGCTCTCANATTGTGCTCTGCTCTCCGATCATTGAATCTCTCCGGCAACGCGGTTACGGGCTCCGGTGAAAGCGGGTTCAGCTTCCCGTTACTGGAGACACTTGATCTTTCTTTCAATAGTATTTCGTCCATGGGCGACCTCCGACGAATCTTAGTTTCTGGCCCCGGAATCCGCTTTCTTGATCTTTCGTCCAATGCCATCTCCGGCGAGTTTGGCGATGGTGTGCTCGACGGATGCGGGGAACTCACCGTCCTCAACCTATCTTCGAACCATCTCGCCGGTTCTCTGTATGGTGACCTCGCATACTGTTCTTCCCTGCAGGAAGTAAATCTCTCGGCCAATAATTTTTCTGGTGAGATCCCCATCGAAACCCTCGCTAATATCTCCGATCTAAGAGTCCTGCTGCTCTCATTCAACAATTTCTCCGGCAAACTGCCCAAATCCCTCCGCAATATCACCAAACTGGAAGTTCTTGATTTCAGCTCCAACGCCTTATCTGGCTTCATTCCCGTCAGCTTCAGCAGCAGCTTAAGAGAGATTCATTTGCAGAACAATCTGTTCACCGGCCCCATTCCGGCAACGCTGAGCAACTGTTCGAATCTTGAATCCATCGACCTCAGCTTCAATTACCTCACCGGAAAGATCCCTTCCTCCATCGCCTTACTTCCTCTGCTCCGGGATCTCATCATGTGGCAGAACCTCCTCGAAGGTGAGATCCCCGACGATCTGGGCAACAGCACCGCTCTCCAAAACCTAATCCTCGACAACAATGCTCTCACCGGTTCAATCCCTTCTGCTCTCAGCAACTGCACCAATCTCAACTGGATGTCTCTCTCCAGCAACCACTTCACCGGCGAAATACCTTCCTGGATTGGCCGGCTGGAGAATCTCGCCATTCTTAAGCTTGGAAACAACTCCTTCTCCGGTTCCATTCCACCGGAGCTCGGTGACTGCAAGAGCCTCATATGGCTTGATCTCAACAGCAATCGTCTGAGTGGCACTATCCCATCCACTCTCGCTAAACAATCCGGCAATATAGCGGTCGGATTCGTTACTGGAAAGAGATTTGTCTATTTAAAGAACGATGGAAGCAAGGAGTGCCGTGGCGCCGGAAATCTCCTAGAATTCGCCGGAATCCGACCAGAGCAGCTCAAGAGACTACCGAGTCATCCCTGTAACTTCACCAGAGTGTATGTTGGGAGCACCAGGTACACATTTAACAAGAAGGGCTCCATGATTTTTCTTGATCTGTCTTACAATGATCTCGCCGGACAAATTCCAAGTGAGCTCGGTAAGATGTATTATCTCATGGTGTTGAATTTAGGCCACAATATGCTATCTGGTCCGATTCCAGTAGAATTAGGTAGCTTGCGATATGCTGCTGTGTTTGATCTCTCACATAATTCTCTCGAGGGTTCCATTCCAGCAAGTTTGGGCGGCCTCTCCATGCTTTCTGAANTCTATCTGGTCCGATTCCAGTAGAATTAGGTAGCTTGCGATATGCTGCTGTATTTGATCTCTCACATAATTCTCTCGAGGGTTCCATTCCAGCAAGTTTGGGCGGCCTCTCCATGCTTTCTGAAATTGATCTCTCAAACAATAAGCTCAATGGAACAATTCCTGAATCTGGTCAGCTCGTCACCTTCCCCAGTTACAGATATGAGAACAACTCCGGCCTCTGCGGCCTCCCTCTTCTTCCCTGCGACAGAAACTCCTTCTCAAGCTCAAACAATCAAGATCCGAAATCTCACCGCCGGCAAGCATCCATTGCTGGCAGCGTCTCGTTAGGGCTTCTTTTCTCTGTTTTCTGCATCATCGCCATCATCCTCATCGCAGTAGAGAGCAAGAAGAGGAGCAGAGTAGTAAAGGATAATGGAAGCAGCACCAAAGATATCTATGTCGACAGCCTCTCTCATTCTTCCACCGCCTGGAAGATGACGACCACGAAGGAAGCCCTCAGCATCAACCTCGCCACCTTTGAAAAACCCCTTAAAAAACTCACCTTTGCCGATCTTCTGGAGGCCACTAATGGCTTCCATGACAACAGCATGATCGGCTCCGGTGGTTTCGGAGATGTCTACAAGGCTCAGCTCAAGGATGGCAGCATCGTCGCCATCAAAAAACTGATTCACATCAGCGGCCAGGGTGACCGTGAGTTTCTTGCGGAGATGGAGACCATTGGAAAGATCAAGCACAGGAACCTGGTTCCCCTTTTGGGTTACTGCAAGGTTGGAGAAGAACGCCTGCTTGTTTACGAATACATGAAATATGGCAGCTTGGAGGATGTTCTGCATAACAGGAAGAAGGCGAACATGAAGCTCAATTGGCCAGCGAGGAGGAAGATTGCCATTGGTGCCGCGAGAGGTCTGGCATTCCTTCATCACAGCTGCATCCCTCACATCATACACAGAGACATGAAATCCAGCAACGTGCTTCTTGATGAGAATTTGGAAGCGAGAGTCTCTGATTTCGGAATGGCGAGATTGATGAGCGCAATGGACACTCATCTCAGTGTCTCAACGCTCGCCGGAACCCCGGGTTACGTCCCCCCGGAGTACTACCAGAGCTTCCGGTGCACAACAAAAGGCGATGTCTACAGTTACGGCGTCGTGCTGCTCGAGCTTCTAACCGGAAAACCGCCGACCGACTCCGCCGATTTCGGCGACAACAACAATNTCCGGGTTACGTCCCCCCGGAATACTACCAGAGCTTCCGGTGCACAACGAAAGGCGATGTCTACAGTTATGGCGTCGTGCTGCTCGAGCTTCTAACCGGAAAACCGCCGACCGACTCCGCCGATTTCGGCGACAACAACAATNTGCCGGAACTCCGGGTTACGTCCCCCCGGAGTACTACCAGAGCTTCCGTTGCACAACGAAAGGCGATGTCTACAGCTACGGCGTCGTGCTGCTCGAACTTCTAACCGGAAAACCGCCGACCGACTCTGCCGATTTCGGCGACAACAACAATCTCGTAGGTTGGGCGAAGCAGCATTCGAAGCTCAGGATCGCGGATGTTTTCGATCCCGAGCTTCTGAAGGATGATCCGGGGATGGAGTTGGAGCTATTGGAGCATCTTAAGATCGCTTGTGCCTGCCTGGACGATCGGCCTTTGAGGAGACCGACGATGCTTAGGGTTATGGCCATGTTCAAGGAGATTCAGGCGGGGTCGATGGTGAGCTCGGCAGCTTCGACCGCTNAGCTTGTGCCTGCCTGGACGATCGGCCTTTGAGGAGACCGACAATGCTTAGGGTTATGGCCATGTTCAAGGAGATTCAGGCGGGGTCGATGGTGAGCTCGGCAGCTTCGACCGCTGCCACCGCCGCCTGTTTAGGGGACGGTTTTACAGTGGTTGATATGAGCTTGAAGGAGGAAGGGAAGGAGGAGAAAGATTGACCAAGGAGTTGGATTTTTTACCTCTTTTTTCCCATATGAAACTAAGGCAATTCTTACAATTACTTCCAACACATTTGGTAAAATTTCATGAGTTTCTCTTAGATGCAGTTATTGTATCATATTTGTAGGAATGCCTGTTTCACATTTCACACCCTGGTTTCATGTATATATAAATATATATATATATATGTGAACTTTCTACCCAATATCTCAATCATTTTTTTTAGTAAAGTGTCTAAATAATATTCATAAATAATTATTAGAGTTTAATTCTAAAATAATTGGGACTATTTAAGTACTTGTATAAATTCTGGGATTAAAATGACAATATGTAAATAGATGGGGACTACTTAGTAATTTTATTTATTTTTATTTGGTTTTTGTTTAGTTTAATTATACCTATCTGGGAGTAGAACAGTTAACTCTGGTTAGGACAGCTTTTAATGTTATTTTGAAGTAAAGAATGGAACAGACACATGCAAGTTTGATTCCTTGTTAAGATTATTATTATTTTACCAAAAGCTGGTTTAAATATTTAATTACTTTGTATTAAAGTGTTTTTGTCTCTTGTAGTTTGTCTTAATCCAGTTTTTTTGCTCTTAATCAGGCTGCTAAAACAAAAGGTAATCATGAGTTTAATCAGTTGATAGCTTAAGCCTTTGGCTCTTACATTTATATGGGCAATTACATATATACCACTCCAAACTTTACTATTTACAGTGTAGTATGATCTCATTTTTTAGGTTTGAGCTATTTATTTATAAGAAAATGAATTTTCATGATTCATGACTCTGAAATGTAAATATTAAGTTTTATGTGTTGGATAATGTAAATACAAAGAGATTGGATTGGATATGAAACACGCGAAGGACACGTGGGGCCGGAAGCTCCAGTGAAGTGATTTAGGCCTTTTTTTTTCTTAAATTATTATTATATTTTATATTAATATTATTATATATTTTTAGGGCATCTTTTGTGACTGTGCAATCTGTAATATAATGTACTCTCAAGTGGCCAATTCATTGAATCGTTATTAAAGCCTGTGGAAAGAGTTTTAAGCTATCATGTGCCGCCGGTGGGCCCCGCAATAATGCCTCCGTTCTCAACCCCACCCATAGATGCACCCAAAAATTATTTCATCTTTTCTCCATATATAGATTTTGTTTCAACTGCAATTTTATATTTATAGGGGGGCCTAATCAAAGTTATGTTCATGAGTAATTTTCATTTACCCCCCTTAAAAAATGATATTTTACTCCCATATATAATCCTAAAAATTAATTGTTGCATTTGATTGAAATGACTTGTTTAAATTGATATGTGATGCCAGTGATTATATAAAAGAAGGACTAAAGAAAATAGAATATGTTTCATATAATATATAGGTTATGAAAAATGCTCAATGAGAATAATATGGGTAGGGTGGAGGGCAGCTATGTATGAATCTTTTCAGCATGACCAGATTCTCTTTCTNTGAAAGATTGAAAGCACGTTAAGTCGGACTCATGTTGCATTCATTTGATCGAGTTCGAGGCAGATTTGTCAATCCAATCCATGAAGCTTGCTAGCAGAACTTAAGGACTTGCCCATAAGGGTTCAAGGCACTTGATCTCCAGAGCTTGACTTTTTAGGGTTCGAGCCCTTGACTTTTTTCCCCTAGGGTTTGACTTGTAAAATTCATGTCTATAATTTGGGGATCTTAAGGAGAGCCGAGTGTTAGATATTATTCTTTTATATTATGACTTATTGAGCATCATAATGGAATTTTTCTACTTCCTAATCACATCTATTTCCCATTCACTCTTTCTTTGCTAGTTAGATTGGGATATAACCCACAGATAAAATAAGATCCAATAAAGTCACATTTATCGAATGTGTTGTAGGTTGTGGTTGCCTCGAAAAAGATTCGTTCCAAAATTTTGGCACATAGCTCGACTCGTTTATTTCGATCCAATCTCGATCCATGCCAAAATTGGAATAAATTTTCGATCGATTAACAACCCGTGAGCTAAATCAATAGTCCAAGTCGTGGGACGAAAATCTCGGATGCTATAAATTCTTCCATGGTTAAAATTAATTAAAAAATAATAATAATAGCAATAATAAAATTAAGATTGAAATTTTGAGCATCGTGACAACGGTTGAATTTTCGAACAAAAAAACAAAGAATTTCTGAAGATCACTCCTGCCCACACCTAATAACTCTCATGATAATTTATTTTATTTATTTATATTATATTTCATAAAACATATNCTTACATGTCTAACTCCTAAACTTGAAAAGGAGTTCCACTATTTGAACACTAAAATTGTGCTATTTTTGATGTGATATGAAAGATTTGGTTGATATACATGTAAAAGGTAGCGTTTAGATGTTAGATATGTAAATACAGAGGAATTAGGTGGTATATATATAATATATATGCTAATTACATCCATTGCTATGAATCAACGGCTACGATTAGTTGTGTATAAAAAATAATAATGCATATAAAGTATATTATAACACATACTAGATATTATATCACGGGATATATTTTGTATTATCTTAAATAATAAATATATATGATAGGATATATATGAATATAAAACTGATAATTGTGACTATTTAAGTGGCCCAATACCTTAATTTTAACGAAGCCCAATACGATACAAAACAGGGCCAACTTCATTTGTATTCCAAAAAACATTGGCCCATATTCATGAATCCAAAATATGCTTCTATTCGATAAATACACTGAATTTTTTCCAATCAAGAGTATGAAACTCATCAAAATGTAAAGTATACAAAATATTAGTTATTAAGAGATGAATAAATATTTGTGTATGTGTACAATATTGAACTATGTAAGAAATACACATGAATTATACTATATTGTAAAATTGCATGGGAAGGGCATATAAAAAAGGTTAAATTAAATACTTAGTACTTATGCATTTACATATTCAACGCATCTTTTCATTTATAACATAGTGCTATAATTGATGTGATGCCAAAGATTTGAGTGTTATGTAAATACGAAAGTTAGGTGTTAGATACATAAATATATAAGAATTGTGTGGTGTGTATGTAAATGCCTCACAAAATATGGTGTTTTATAGTGTGGATAAGGATTGATGCTTGTTAGGGTTCAATGCTCAAAAATACAAATTAAAATAACATGACAAAAAGTCACCCCATTATATCCTAAGAGCTAACTAGTCCAAATGAAAGATTGAAAGCACGTTAAGTCGGACTCATGTTGCATTCATTTGATCGAGTTCGAGGCAGATTTGTCAATCCAATCCATGAAGCTTGCTAGCAGAACTTAAGGACTTGCCCATAAGGGTTCAAGGCACTTGATCTCCAGAGCTTGACTTTTTAGGGTTCGAGCCCTTGACTTTTTTCCCCTAGGGTTTGACTTGTAAAATTCATGTCTATAATTTGGGGATCTTAAGGAGAGCCGAGTGTTAGATATTATTCTTTTATATTATGACTTATTGAGCATCATAATGGAATTTTTCTACTTCCTAATCACATCTATTTCCCATTCACTCTTTCTTTGCTAGTTAGATTGGGATATAACCCACAGATAAAATAAGATCCAATAAAGTCACATTTATCGAATGTGTTGTAGGTTGTGGTTGCCTCGAAAAAGATTCGTTCCAAAATTTTGGCACATAGCTCGACTCGTTTATTTCGATCCAATCTCGATCCATGCCAAAATTGGAATAAATTTTCGATCGATTAACAACCCGTGAGCTAAATCAATAGTCCAAGTCGTGGGACGAAAATCTCGGATGCTATAAATTCTTCCATGGTTAAAATTAATTAAAAAATAATAATAATAGCAATAATAAAATTAAGATTGAAATTTTGAGCATCGTGACAACGGTTGAATTTTCGAACAAAAAAACAAAGAATTTCTGAAGATCACTCCTGCCCACACCTAATAACTCTCATGATAATTTATTTTATTTATTTATATTATATTTCATAAAACATATCAAGTAATTTCGTCGTTGTATTGTGATGAGCACATGGGTAATTGAAGAAAGTACTGAATTTAAAATAAATATATGTTGAAATAAATTAATTAATATATTTTAAATTCTTATGTTTTTTGTTTTATTGGAAGGTATGCGGTAAGAATATTTTTAAGATTTATGTAGTTTTTTTAATCAGATATGGTCCATTATTTATAGAGAAATAGGGTATAATATGTGCAACTGCATTTATAACCTTGTTTTAACTAGTTGGGTTGGTGAGACCCTGATAAGTATGGGTGCCAGTTGGCTAATCTTTATAGATGTTATTGGTCCGCTAGATTGGTGGGGCCTTGGTGCATGCTCAGTTGAATGGGTAGATGAGGCGTTGATTAGTTCGGCTGAAAGGTGTTATTGATTGACGAAACTTTCACTGGTTGGGTGGTCATTAGAATTGTTTGGATCAGTTAACTCTTGTTGATCGATTGACATGATTGGTTGTCGACCTCCAATCCTTTATGAGAGTTCATGTCGATGGAGGGAAGCTAGGTTGTTAGACAGAAGGTGAATCACAGTGAACCGATAGTTAGTTTGCCTTGCGACAAGCAAAACATCTCGTTAGATTTGATGTTACTCGGGGAGATTGTCAAATGTCTCTTATGTAACTGCAAGACCAAAAGATAACTCCTCGGGTTTGTTTCATCGTGGTGATAGGCTCGAGGAATCCTCTGTCTTGTATCTGGATGAGCAGTTCGGGCTCAAGTTATCTAGTTGTCTTTATGTCTTAACATGTCTTAATACGTATGATTGGTGAGACTCGACACCCCATCAGATCTCCTCAACATTCGTGTTATCACTTTTTCGTATAGATTATTATTATGATGATATGTAGTTTAAAAAAAAACAACTATTCTCATGAAAAATCTTATTTTAATTTTATTTAAATGATAAAATTAGCTCAAAATTTTCATCCATAACTACTAAGTATTAATCACGATATAATCATATCTTACTGACCTTCCCGCCATCATAAATTAATCAACGGTCAAGATTTATGTACCGTATTCAACGCGGTCGCATAATAATATTTCCAGAAGCGCTCATGCTTACGTGGCTGTTTTTCAAACCGTTCGATCGAGCTCTAGACTGTGGAGCGGGATCCGGAATCTTGTCGGCGACCGGCTTTGTCGTGTCCTTATGATTGAACCAATCCGAAGCCCAACGTGCGTGTGCGGGCCATCCCAGTCGTTTTCACCCCCCGGACATAGCCCACGTGTCTCCGTCCAGATGTGGGCCCCGCACATTGGCTTTTTTATTTTTATTTAGAATTTTATGAATGTACATGCAGATTTTAGAAGTTAGATATATAAATTCTATTGTGATATTTAATACTATATAAAAAAGATGTGAGTGGGTAAAACCGGCTATTGATTCAGTTCAAATAAACAAGTCAAGTTTGAGCCAGCCCGACTTGACTCGAAAAGTTGAGCTCGAGCTCCATTAATTAATCATGCTCATGATGAAGCAGAGGGTGACTCGAGCTTAACATGACTCGTTTACACCCCTAAATTATAAATATACAAGAAAAGTGAGGTGTATAATTGCATAACAAAATGATTAAGACAATAGGTATATATTTATGCTTAAACTAGTATCTACACCCCAATTTGTTAAACTTTAAACTCAATTTATTTTAATCAAAATAAACTGTCAAACTAGTAAACCAATCAAGCGGCACAATATGTATCTTATTGAGGAGGAACTATAACTTGCATGTCTCGACAACAGTTTGGACGAGCCGGCATGCAATTCACAGCAGCGTGGTTTCATCCGTACGGTAGTCAGTCGTACGTAATATTTAAAAATAAAGTTATAAAGATTGCTTACAAATAAAAATTTAAGTATTTTAAATCAATATAATATAAAGTTGTTAAATTTAATTTTTAAAAAAAAAACAAAAAAAATCATGAAATCAAATTTTCAAAATGCAAAAGCGGGAAACAGCTATCAAAAGAGTTTTTTATTTATATTAAATTTTAAGGTAAGTTTACATATACAACATTATGTTTTTACATATCTAATACTTAAATTTTGATATTTACACATTTATCGTGTTGCTTTTAAACAGATCGGGATAATAATATAAAAATATGGGTATGTACGTAAATATGATTATTTAGGTGTTTGAATTATAACTACATGTGATGCGTGCTAGATTTTTTGCAATGATGGAGTAGTGAATTATTGTCTTAGTGTTGCACGAGAATTCAACAAACACTCAGATGAAAGAAGAACAGCCAGTAAAGATATCATAACTTTTTTACGTGGAAAACCCGTAAAGGAAAAAAATCACGAGATCTTACCGGTTGTAAAAATCCACTATTTATTAATAATTACATAATTTTTTTTAGTGCGAACGAGAAAATGTTTCTAGATTTTCAAGTTATGATGTCAATTGACGACAGTAGGTGAATGTCTGTAGCGGTTAGTGACAGTCTACAACATTCAACAGTGGTCGATGGCGTTTAGTGGTGGTTAACGGTGGTCGAGAGTGTTCGGCGGGCGGTTAGCTGCACTCGAAGACGGTCGGGATGGTGTTGGACTTCAACTTTTTCTCAAAGTCTCAAATTCTCACTTAAGGCTTAAGCTCCTCTGTCATGAGAGTGGTAGAGCTTTTTTATAGTGTTATTTGCACAATTAATACAAAAATATAAATCATTTCGATCAAACGGCTTGAATAGTTTCCTCCAATTAGACGACATTTAATGGACATTTGATTGCCTTAATGATGTCAAAATTGAGCAATCTTGGGCTAAATGGATTCATCTTTGTCGAGTTGCAGGGTTCAGCCTTGATAAGTTATGGTCAAATTTATAGTTATGATTTAGTTTTCACATGCTTTTGTTTTTCAATTTAAAAAAAAATTAAGGGGCAAGTTGTTAAAACGGTATGCGTCTCTGTCCAACTACGGTATTAAATTCTTACGGTAAACTACGGACATCGCAGCCGTGCAACACTGATATTCAAGCTCATCACTTGAAGAGAGTATAATAAATCCTAGCCATTAACTACTAATTTAAGCGTCAGAGGATAGGAGGTACCGTACGAATGAAAGGATCGTTGGACAGGATTCGATTTTCTTTTGTCGAGGAGACGATCCCGCGATTAGATCTGCCACACGTGGATTGCTTCACTCGACGCAATAAAAACGTCCGCTTATTCGTCCGGCAGACGAGCGACTGCATCCGTCTGATCTTCCCGTTTTTAAATCACGGCCGTTTATTAGTTAAAATTAAGAAAAATGTATTTATTTGGCTAGATTAAATGACATTTTCTAAAGGAAATAATGTGAAGCACTATAGAAAACAAAAGTAATTCTGCAATTAATTTTTTTAGTTTCTAAATATAACAGATTTTTAAAGTATTATAAACTCTTAAGAAAATTATTCAATCTTCATATTCTTAGATAACATTAAAAAAACATGATCTTAATCTATTTATTTTCATTTTAAGGGAATTTAGAAATTAAAAGACAATAATACAAATATGTCAGGCTTATATTCGACCTTGAATCAGTACAAGAACGATTTAAAATATGTTCGAAAGAAAATTATTACATCAGGACTCAACATGCATATCTGTTTGAGGAGTCAAATTTCGTGCTGACACGTAGAAGATCGGCTCACCTACGTAAAAAATGAAAAAAAAAATGTGCGACTCGACCCGTGTTATAGGAGTATTCTCTCGTGTTATTTTGAATAACACATCAATAACATATTAAATAACGCAAAAATATTCAGAATAACGCGAGATGACACAAAATATTCATAAACTCTTAATAACACATTAAATAACTATAAGTTATTAATAAATATAAATTATGACATCTACTTTTTTTTTGTTCTATAACACACTAATAACAAACTAATAACACACTAATAGAACATGAATTATTGTGTTATACCGCATGCTAGAGAGTGTATAATTGTGTTATTATGTGTGTTATCATGTGTTATTACTGTGTTATGATGTATTATTATATGTTATTGAGTGAGAGAATATTCATATACCCTCAATAACACATGAATTATATGGGGGATTATTTTTATGTGATGAAATATTTCTATAACGCATCGGTCAGGCCAGTTCGTGCATTTTTTAAATTTTTTTTCATTTTTTAGGTAGGTAGGTTGATCTTCCACGTACCAGCACGAGGCTGAAGTTCACAAACAGCTCTGTATGCGGAGTCCTGATGTAATAATTTTTCCTATTTAAAAAAGTTGTGAAAAAACAATTTTGAAAATACAACGGAATAAATTGTGCTTACTAGCCATCACATTTTTGAGGCCGATAAACAATGAAAATGAGACCCTAAAAATTTTATGTTATTGTTGAGGAATTGAAGAAAAATATTCATGAATTAAATATAAAATATAATGTAAAAAGATGTAATTAATCTATGAGAGTTAATATCATACATCAATATTTATTTTTTTAAAAAAAAACCGACGAAGATTTAGAAAAATAACAATAAGTTAAAAACTTATTGGCATGTGGGGCCTACGTTCCCACGCACCAATAAAATTTTAGTTCGTCCTCACCCTCTCAAAAACTTAAAAACATCCTCATGGCCACTCTGCAACTTCCTTGGCTGCTTTAATGGCGGAACCCTAAACCCTAGAAAACCTACACTGCTTCCACCTTGCTTCATGGCCTCCTCTCTCCTCACATTACTCCTCCTCCTCTTTACCTCTTCTCTCACCGCCGCAGACGACCTCAACCTTCTTCTCTCTTTCAAGCGCTCTCTACCCAACCCCCAAGCACTCTCCACCTGGATCCCCAACAGAAACCCTTGTTCCTACTTCACCGGCGTCTCCTGCACCTCCGGCCGAGTCACCGGCGTCGATCTCTACAATATCCCTCTCAACGCCGACTTCCGCGCCGTGTCTTCCACTCTCCTCGTGCTCGACCGCCTCGAATCACTCTCCATTCGCTTTTCAAACCTCTCCGGCAGCATCAATCGAGCTTCCCGCTGCGGTGGAAGGATTTTCGAGCTCTCTCTCGCCGGAAACAATGTCACGGGGACGATCGCCGATGTTGCTGCGCTGGCTTCGTCGTGCTCTGCTCTCAGATCATTGAACCTCTCCGGCAACGCGGTTGCGGGCTCCGGTGAAAGCGGGTTCAACTTCCCGTTACTGGAGACGCTTGATCTTTCTTTCAATAGTATTTCGTCCATCGGTGAGCTCGGGCGAATCTTAGTTTCCGGCCCCGGAATCCGCTTTCTCGATCTTTCGTCCAATGCCATCTCCGGCGAGTTTGGCGATGGTGTGCTCGACGGATGCGGGGAACTCACCGTCCTCAACCTGTCTTCGAACCATCTCGCCGGTTCTCTGTACGGTGACCTCGCATACTGTTCTTCCCTGCAGGAAGTAAATCTCTCGGCTAATAATTTTTCTGGTGAGATCCCCATCGAAACCCTCGCTAATATCTCCGATCTAAGAGTCCTGCTGCTCTCATTCAACAATTTCTCCGGCAAACTGCCCAAATCCCTCCGCAATATCACCAAACTGGAAGTTCTTGATTTCAGCTCCAACGCCTTATCTGGCTTCATTCCCGTCAGCTTCAGCAGCAGCTTAAGAGAGATTCATTTGCAGAACAATCTGTTCACCGGCCCCATTCCGGCAACGCTGAGCAACTGTTCGAATCTTGAATCCATCGACCTCAGCTTCAATTACCTCACCGGAAAGATCCCTTCCTCCATCGCCTTACTTCCTCTGCTCCGGGATCTCATCATGTGGCAGAACCTCCTCGAAGGTGAGATCCCCGACGATCTGGGCAACAGCACCGCTCTCCAAAACCTAATCCTCGACAACAATGCTCTCACCGGTTCAATCCCTTCTGCTCTCAGCAACTGCACCAATCTCAACTGGATGTCTCTCTCCAGCAACCACTTCACCGGCGAAATACCTTCCTGGATTGGCCGGCTGGAGAATCTCGCCATTCTTAAGCTTGGAAACAACTCCTTCTCCGGTTCCATTCCACCGGAGCTCGGTGACTGCAAGAGCCTCATATGGCTTGATCTCAACAGCAATCGTCTGAGTGGCACTATCCCATCCACTCTCGCTAAACAATCCGGCAATATAGCGGTCGGATTCGTTACTGGAAAGAGATTTGTCTATTTAAAGAACGATGGAAGCAAGGAGTGCCGTGGCGCCGGAAATCTCCTAGAATTCGCCGGAATCCGACCAGAGCAGCTCAAGAGACTACCGAGTCATCCCTGTAACTTCACCAGAGTGTATGTTGGGAGCACCAGGTACACTTTTAACAAGAAGGGCTCCATGATTTTTCTTGATCTGTCTTACAATGATCTCGCCGGACAAATTCCAAGTGAGCTCGGTAAGATGTATTATCTCATGGTGTTGAATTTAGGCCACAATATGCTATCTGGTCCGATTCCAGTAGAATTAGGTAGCTTGCGATATGCTGCTGTGTTTGATCTCTCACATAATTCTCTCGAGGGTTCCATTCCAGCAAGTTTGGGCGGCCTCTCCATGCTTTCTGAAATTGATCTCTCAAACAATAAGCTCAATGGAACAATTCCTGAATCTGGTCAGCTCGTCACCTTCCCCAGTTACAGATATGAGAACAACTCCGGCCTCTGCGGCCTCCCTCTTCTTCCCTGCGACAGAAACTCCTTCTCAAGCTCAAACAATCAAGATCCGAAATCTCACCGCCGGCAAGCATCCATTGCTGGCAGCGTCTCGTTAGGGCTTCTTTTCTCTGTTTTCTGCATCATCGCCATCATCCTCATCGCAGTAGAGAGCAAGAAGAGGAGCAGAGTAGTAAAGGATAATGGAAGCAGCACCAAAGATATCTATGTCGACAGCCTCTCTCATTCTTCCACCGCCTGGAAGATGACGACCACGAAGGAAGCCCTCAGCATCAACCTCGCCACCTTTGAAAAACCCCTTAAAAAACTCACCTTTGCCGATCTTCTGGAGGCCACTAATGGCTTCCATGACAACAGCATGATCGGCTCCGGTGGTTTCGGAGATGTCTACAAGGCTCAGCTCAAGGATGGCAGCATCGTCGCCATCAAAAAACTGATTCACATCAGCGGCCAGGGTGACCGTGAGTTTCTTGCGGAGATGGAGACCATTGGAAAGATCAAGCACAGGAACCTGGTTCCCCTTTTGGGTTACTGCAAGGTTGGAGAAGAACGCCTGCTTGTTTACGAATACATGAAATATGGCAGCTTGGAGGATGTTCTGCATAACAGGAAGAAGGCGAACATGAAGCTCAATTGGCCAGCGAGGAGGAAGATTGCCATTGGTGCCGCGAGAGGTCTGGCATTCCTTCATCACAGCTGCATCCCTCACATCATACACAGAGACATGAAATCCAGCAACGTGCTTCTTGATGAGAATTTGGAAGCGAGAGTCTCTGATTTCGGAATGGCGAGATTGATGAGCGCAATGGACACTCATCTCAGTGTCTCAACGCTTGCCGGAACTCCGGGTTACGTCCCCCCGGAGTACTACCAGAGCTTCCGTTGCACAACGAAAGGCGATGTCTACAGCTACGGCGTCGTGCTGCTCGAACTTCTAACCGGAAAACCGCCGACCGACTCTGCCGATTTCGGCGACAACAACAATCTCGTAGGTTGGGCGAAGCAGCATTCGAAGCTCAGGATCGCGGATGTTTTCGATCCCGAGCTTCTGAAGGATGATCCGGGGATGGAGTTGGAGCTGTTGGAGCATCTTAAGATAGCTTGTGCCTGCCTGGATGATCGGCCTTTGAGGAGACCGACGATGCTTAGGGTTATGGCCATGTTCAAGGAGATTCAGGCGGGGTCGATGGTGAGCTCGGCAGCTTCGACCGCTGCCACCGCCGCCTGTTTAGGAGACGGTTTTACGGTGGTTGATATGAGCTTGAAGGAGGAAGGGAAGGAGGAGAAAGATTGAGCAGAGTAGAGCAGAGGAGTTGAATTTTTTACCTCTTTTTTCCCATATGAAACTAAGGCAATTCTTACAATTACTTCCAACACATTTGGTAAAATTTCATGAGTTTCTCTTAGATGCAATTATTGTATCATATTTGTAGGAATGCCTGTTTCACATTTCACACCCTGGTTTCATGTATATATATATATATATATATATATATGTGAACTTTCTACCCCATATCTCAATTCTTTTTTTTCAGTAAAGTGTCTAAATAATATTCATAAATAATTATTAGAGTTTAATTCTAAAATAATTACTTGTATAAATTGTGGGATTAAAATGACAAAATGAAAATAGATGGGGACTACTTAGTAATTTTATTTGTTTTTATTTGGTTTTTGTTTAGTTTAATTACATCTATCTGGGAGTAGAACAGTTAACTCTAGTTAGGACAGCTTTTGAAGTAAAGAATGCAACAGACACATGCAAGTTTGATTCCTTGTTAGGATTATTATTATTTTACCAAAAGCTGGTTTAAATATTTAATTACTTTGTATTAAAGTGTTTTTGTCTCATGTAGTTGGTCTTAATCCAGTTTAGGAGTAATCATGAGTTTAATCAGTTGATAGCTGAAGTCTTTGGAAAAAATATTACCTCAGCCAATCTGGAGTTGTCACGTGGCATTATGGTAGGACCATTATATATTAAGATCCACTCATTGGAGTACTGATGCATTACTGTTTACAGTATAGTATGATCTCATTTTTAGGTTTGAGCTAATTATTTCTTTCGTTGGTTTATTTATAAGAAAATGCATTTATTTGAAAAACATTAACTGTGAAGTTTTTCATGAACAGGTTCATGAGTCTGAAATGTAAATATTAAATTTTATGTGTTGGATAATGTAAATACGAAGAGATTGGATTGGATATGAAACACGCGAAGGACACGTGGGGCCCGAAGCTCCAGTGAAGTGATTTAGGCCTTTTTTTTTTTTTAATTATTATTATTATTATTATTATTATTATATATTTTTAGGGCATCTTCTGTTACTGTGCAATCTGTAATATAATGCACTCTCAAGTGGCCAATTCATTGAATTGTTATTAAAGCCTGTGGAAAGAGTTTTAAGCTATCATGTGCCGCTGGTGGGCCCCACAATAATGCCTCCGTTCTCAACCCCACCCATAGATGCACCCAAAAATTATTTCATCTTTTCTCCATATATAGNTGGTGGGCCCCGCAATAATGCCTCCGTTCTCAACCCCACCCGTAGATGCACCCAAAAATTATTTCATCTTTTCTCCATATATAGATTTTGTTTCAACTGCAATTTTATATTTATAGAGTAATTTTCAATTACCCCCCTTAAAAAAATGATATTTTGCTCCCATATTCATTCCTAAAAATTAATTGTTGCATTTGATTGGAATTGATGTGTGATGCTAATGATTATATAGAAGAAGTGAAAATGTTGGACTAAAGAAAATATAATATGTTTCATATAATATATAGATTATGAAAAATGCAGAATTATAATGAGAATAATATGGGCAGGGTGGAGGGCAGCTATGTATGAATCTTTTCAGCATGACCAGATTCTCTTTCTGATCAACTCTTTTGTGCTNGAATAACTTGTTTAAATTGATGTGTGATGCTAGTGATTATATAAAAGAAGCGGAGACTAAAGAAAATAAAATATGTTTCATATAATATATAGGTTATGAAAAATGCTGAATTATAATGAGAATAATATGGGTAGGGTGGAGGGCAGCTATGTATGAATCTTTTCAGCATGACCAGATTCTCTTTCTGATCAACTCTTTTGTGCTACGCTTTCTTTGGTTGCTCCACTTCTTCCTTTTGACCAGGTTTTCAGCGCCTTTGTGGAGGAGAAAATTTAATTTTTTTAATTTTTACATTATAAATATATATTTATAAGATATATATATATATATATATATATATACCACTGAATTATAATGAGAATAACAAGAGTCACCCACCATCTTCCTCTGCATCACTCCTAAAAGCACGATCTCTCTCGAGCTATATGAGCTCATAAGCAATACAAGACCCTAAGTACTAACAAGATTTCAATTAAATATATATATATATATATGACGGAAGCATGTGGCTGAAAAAGCTTGATAGATCAGCATCCATGGCTTTCACTGTGGTCTGTTGGGGTGGAGACAGATTTCATCAGCCAAAGGACCACTTTTAATTATAGTCATCTCTACTGTCTTATATCTAAGGCCTAAATTGGGAGCATTTTTATTTTTATTTCTTTAATTAACAAATTGGTCTAAAATGAATAAACTGTTTTTTTTTTTTTATATAAATTTAAAATTAAGTTTGTCTACATCAATTGCTCATTTGATTGTATAATTGCTGATATGGTGTTGCATNTATTTTTATTTTTATTTTTTAAATTAACAAATTGGTCTAAAATGAATAAACTGTTTTTTTTTCCTTATAAATTTAAAATTAAGTTTGTCTACATCAATTGCTCATTTGATTGTATAATTGCTGATATGGTGTTGCATTAGTCAATTTTATAGAAAAATAAATTACATTCAAGTAAAAAAATTTTGAAATAAAACTTTTTATTGATGGATTTATATTTTTAGGCAAAAATCTTATTTTAATTTTTTTAATATTTAATAAAAAAGTTTATATATCTACATGATATTTTTTAATACATAGAGAATATTATATCTACATGCTCTCATAAGTAGAAAATATTATTTTAATATTTTTGGCATCGAGAGTTAGAACCGAGTGAAAGAGAAAAAAAAGAGTAGAGCGGGTCAAGAATTTGCTTCAGAGAAAATCTGGGGGAGAGCGAGTCTATTTTATTCCTATTTTTGTCCAATATTTATGAGAGCGTATTTTGTATAATTACAAAAAGAATGAACTGCTATGAAAACTGTTCTTAATATGATGAATATTTTAATTTACTATATTAATTTTACGCTATATTTGTATTACAATTTAAATTTTAATATGGTGGTAATTGGCGGGGCGGACCCGTCTGAGTTTGATTGATTATAGCGACCGACCGAGTAGAGACTATGCATTCTGAAGTGTGTGTCGGTCCGTTGACACACTCGATTGTATACTTGTATGGCAATCACCCTCGTCAACGGGTTAACTGTAGTCAGGTGCTCCTATTCTCACTTCGAGCGGTCGGGATTGCACTTTGAAATTCTAGATCCCATGTTCTCTATAAAATTTATTTACTATATACGTAAATATGAATTATTATGTAAATCTTCCAAAATGACATCTCCCCTTAAAACATTATATAAATTAATTACTTTAATTAATAAATAAAAATATACTCTAAATGCAAATCAATATTTATAATGCACCAATAGTCATTAGTCTTTAATGCGGCCATTATTTTTTTAATGGCAAATTGGCATTATTTTATCTTTTTCGCCGTCTACATGTCAGCCGGCGAGGGACGTCGCACATGCGGACCGAAAAAAGAGCATCCCACACACGTGTGAATCATGGGGCCCACATGCAGGCTGTGGGAACAGGGAACTGGACGTGGGCCCACTCGTGGAGATTGGGACAGAAGTCACGTGAGGTTCCTCATATTTTTCGATATTATTTCATGCGAAACATTTTACAAAAACAACCCTTATAATTTCATAATCACGAGAGAAATTTTACAAAGTAATGATAGCCATCGTTAAAAAGTAACAGTGATTTTGTACAAGTTAAAAATTTTAAGTACGACTCTTTTCAAAATTTATCGGATGAATTTTAGGTCCACTATATATATATATATATATANTTGGCGGGGCCGACCCTTCTGAGTTTGATTGATTATAGCGACCGGCCGAGTGGAGACTATGCATTCTGAAGTGTGTGTTGGTCCGTTGACACACTCGATTGTATACTTGTATGACAATCTCCCTCGTCAACGGATTAACTGCAGTCAGGTGCTTCTTTTCTCACTTCGAGCGGTCGGTATTGCACTTTGAAATTCTATATCCCGTGTGCTCTGTAAATATGAATTATTATGTAAATCTTCCAAAATGACATCTCCCCTTAAAATATTGTATAAATTTATTATTTTAATTAATAAATAAAAATAAACTCTAAATGCAAATCAATATTTATAATACACCAATAGTCATTAGTCTTTAATGCGGCCATTATTTTTTTAATGTCAAATTGGCATTATTTTATCTTTTTCGCCGTCTACATGTCAGCCGGTGAGGGACGTCGCACATGCGGACCGAAAAAAGAGCATCCCACACACGTGTGAATCATGGGGCCCACCTGCAGGCTGTGGGAACAGGGAACTGGACGTGGGCCCACTCGTGGAGATTGGGACAGAAGTCACGTGAGGTTCCTAATATTTTTCGATATTATTTCATGCGAAACATTTTACAAAAACGACCCTTGTAATTTCATAATCACGATAGAAAGTTTACAAAGTCATGATAGCCATCGTTAAAAAGTAACAGTGATTTTATACAAGTTAAAAATTTTAAGTATGAGCCTTTTCAAAATTTATCGGATGAATTTTAGGTCCACAATATATATATATATATATATATATATATATATATATATATATATATATATATATATATATATNGTTTTTTATATGGAAAAATAAATTACATTCTAGTAAAAAAATTTTGAAATAAAACTTTTTATTGAAAGATTTATATTTTTAGGCAAAAATCTTATTTTAATTTTTTTAATATTTAATAACAAAGTTTATATCTACATGATGTTTTTTAATACGTAGAGAATATTATGTAACTTTTATGAATCAGCATCGAGAGTTAGAACCGAGTGAAAGAGAGAAAAAAAAGTGTACAACAGGTCAAGAATTTGCTTCAGAGAAAATCAGGGGGAGAGCGAGTCTATTTTATTCCTATTTTTGTCCAATATTTATGAGAGCGTATTTTGTATAATCACAAAAAAGAATGAACTGTTATGAAAACTGTTCTTAATATGATGAATATTTTAATTTACTATATTAATTTTACGCTATATTTGTATTACAATTTAAATTTTAATATGGTGGTAATTGGCGGGGCCGACCCTTCTGAGTTTGATTGATTATAGCGACCGGCCGAGTGGAGACTATGCATTCTGAAGTGTGTGTTGGTCCGTTGACACACTCGATTGTATACTTGTATGACAATCTCCCTCGTCAACGGATTAACTGCAGTCAGGTGCTTCTTTTCTCACTTCGAGCGGTCGGTATTGCACTTTGAAATTCTATATCCCGTGTGCTCTGTAAATATGAATTATTATGTAAATCTTCCAAAATGACATCTCCCCTTAAAATATTGTATAAATTTATTATTTTAATTAATAAATAAAAATAAACTCTAAATGCAAATCAATATTTATAATACACCAATAGTCATTAGTCTTTAATGCGGCCATTATTTTTTTAATGTCAAATTGGCATTATTTTATCTTTTTCGCCGTCTACATGTCAGCCGGTGAGGGACGTCGCACATGCGGACCGAAAAAAGAGCATCCCACACACGTGTGAATCATGGGGCCCAC
>JXCR01146219.1:81794-98766 GCA_002079205.1 Phalaenopsis hybrid cultivar
TTATCATCAATAATAGAGGGCGTGCCCCTATTAATAATGGGTAACATCGGGCTTAGGGTCCGCACGTGCGGTGCACGAGGGCATCACATGCGTTGCAGTGGCGAGTCTTCTCAATAATCCGTCCTTAGTACACATATCAACATAAATGCTAATTAAAATAATAAATGATTATGTCTATGTTCCAAGTATCAATATTTCTGCCATTTAAATATTTTCAGTTGGACCTTTTTGTAAAAAAAAAATGTTTTTGCAAATTAGTATCCTTGATTTTGATTTAATTCTTAAAATAATTAATATAATAATTATTATTGGATGTGACTGCGAAATGAATAAAATTGATTGCAATTATTTAAATTAAGAATCATTTCATTTAAAATTTGAATTTAAATATTAGTTAATTACAATAATCAATGCAGCGAGTCATAAGCGAAATAAGTGCATTGACATACGAAAAAGTATTATCTCAGGAGTACTGATGCATTAGTACTCCAATGATAAGGTGTCACGTGGCGCTACAGTGGGACTATTGCATACGTGACACTCATTATTGGAGTACTGATGCATAAGTACTCCTGAGGTAGTATTTTTTCGATATATACATCCAACTAATTCTTGTATACCTTTATATCTTACACATAAATTTTACTTTTAATACATTTGTATTGTATAAAATTTTCACATCATATTGAAGATATCATTATTTTAATTTATAATAAGAAAAATACATATTTCTATGCATAAATAAAAGGGCATGTAGGTAAAAGTTAAACTTTAAATGTTAGAGATGTAAATAGTTAAAAATTGAGTGAAACATTTAAATCATTCATAATAATACTGATAATAATAATAATAATAATAATCTTTCATATATCTAATTTTTCATATTATAGAGATTTCTATAAATTATCTTCATGCCTTTAGAAAGGAACGATGTAGGGCTGTCAAAAAAACTCTTTGTTCACGAACACACTCTTTCGTTAAGTACATGAGCAAAAAATGAATAATTTTTTTAAGCTCAAATTATAAACGAGTCAAACACAAACATCTCTTTGTTCGCTCGTGTTCGACTTATTTTAGCACGAAATAATAAAAAAACATATAATTATTTATATAATAATATATTATATATATTTATATTTATATTTAAATCATAACATTTCGTGTGTCAATATGCTTATAAGTCTTCTTTTGCATAGATTTGGTCAATGCTCCAATCAAACACTATATCTACTTTTTCCAATTAATTTTAACAAGCCGAACACGAACAAGACTACTTAAATCCAGCAGAACACAAACACACTGTTCACAATTCAATTTCAAACATAAGCCAAGTCTGAGCTCGCTCAAGCTCAGCTCATCTACAACCCTATTCAGATACTCACCTTCTCACTCATCATTCTTCACTTCTGTTATTTGAAGGCTCGTGCATAACTTCGAAAGCTTTGAATCACCAACATTATATTCTATACCCGACTTATAATACCAATACATCAATACTACAAAAAACACCGTTCCACATTTAATATTTCGAATCAAACACTTTGAACAAGTCACGTATCTCAACATTTATTTCATATTTTCAAACAGTGTATGTCCCCTTCCATTGTAATCAAAGCACACAAGGTACTAAATGTACATTATATGGTTCACATGAAGGCCTTATACATTCTTAAATATGGTTAGGTGTTTTGTACCCATTAAGAAGATAAAAGGTGAGATAGGACTAAGTAAACAGCTACTATTTTAGTTACATGTCATCTTATTTATGCATTAAAATATTTATAATATTTTATAAAAATTAAAATAATGATATTTTTGTCAAAAGAGCCTTTATATTTGTCAAAATAGTGCATAAGTAAAAAAAAATGTAAAACTAGATCTAAAATATCATTCATCGCATTAATCATGCAGCAACTAATATGAGAAGGATAATATTTTTAAGGAAAGAAAGTAATGAATCACTTTATTGTGGGACATAGTTTTATTTATTTATTTATTTATTATTATTATTATTTAAAATAATTGAATGTTGGTGATGAAGATGTGGCACATGAACCGACCAATGAAATTTGATTGATTCAAAAAAAAAATTTTTTTACTTCGATAAGAGTATATAGAATGGAGAAATGTTAGGTAGTGCTTTGCTTCTATTTGAAGGCAAAGTTGCAAGGGAATGAATGGGCCATGTGACTATGCTGTCAATTTTTGTTTATTATTTTGACCAACGAGTGGAAGACAATATTGCAAGTGGATCATGGCATGTTTGTGGGTGAGCGTGTGTGTCAATACATACATACATACATACATACATACATATAAATATATAACTTTATTATGTTACTGTTGGATCCTAATTTGTCCTTTATAAATCACGCCCCGAGAGTTTGAGCTAGATGAAGGAGAGAGAGAAGAGAGAGGAGAAGTCTGAAATTCACTGTTGCAACAGTTGATGGAGAAGTCCCTTCATTCATATTTTTTCTTCCTATTTATAGGGATGCATTTTGTATAATTATAGAGATGAGGGAGCAGTTATGAAAATCATTCTTAATGTGATTAATACACTAATTATTTGTATGTCTTTCATGTCATATTTGCATTACAATTTGAATTTAAATTATGGCGGTGATCGACTGGTTGACTGACTTAAACGTCAGTCTACTGAGATGATTTGTCGAGTGACGATTGTGCCCTCCAACATACGTGTTGGTTGGTGAAGGTGCTCGGCTGCGAGTGGTGGATCAGTCGGTCTACTGCGGTTGGGGGCTCCTACGCGCGTCCTGGTTGGTCAATACCGTAGGCGTGGTTCGTCGTTAGAGTCTCTTGCTGTGAGAGACAGGTCGAATTTTCCCTGCCCATATGGTGGTAGGGTGGTGGGACACTCTGTTTGCTTGAACTCCATTTTAGCCGTCTAATGGCTTTGAGATTCATGATGATTTTATTGGTGTATACATTAGAATTATTTATAACCATATAACTTTTGTCAAAAGAATATATAGTTTACCTCTCTCTCTCTCTCTCTCTCTCTCTCTCTCACTCAAATATCTTAGTGAAAACACAAATCATGAAATCTATATCATTGATATGCCGCCATGAAATTTATATAATTGATATGCCACCATGAAATTTATATCATCAAACACAAATCTTTATGCATCTTGCTATGATTTTTTAAAATTTAAAGTTAAAATGTGATTCCCAATAAATAAAGCCCAATGGGCAATGACACTAAGGGTCTCTTTGGGGTAGCTGAGCGAAAAGATTGTGGTGGCTTTTACAATATATTTTTTTTAAGTGAGACCGTAGCTGGAAAGTTGTCAACACACCTAACCAATAGTGGGAAAACACATGTTTCAGTGGTAGCCAAAACGGTGTTTACCCAAACAGATAAAAATGTGGTGATGTGCCGCACCGCCGCCCCAAACGGACTAAAAGTTATCTAGTTCTGAGTTCAAATAGGCCTAGATCAATGACTTCGAGTGTAATTGAATGCTTTATTGAATTAATTCGAGGGCCAATTAATCTATAAATTCGGCATGTCTATAGTTAAATTGAGTGGCTAGATTAGAGGAATTCAACAAGCCCAATATCCCCAACACTGATCTCAAAGTAATATAATAAATCTGCAATATAAATGATCATTTTAAGCGCATTTACTTGGCCAAATATTTAATAACCCTTTTTCAGAAAATTAATTGTCAAATAAATACAAGCAATTTGATAAGAGTATGCTAATAGAATTTTAATTAAATAACGGCTTTGTCTGTTCATGACTCATGAGAAGGACAAAACTTTGATAATAATGAATGTNTGTAAAGACAGTGTGTAAAGACATGAGAATTGGTTGGTATATATGTAAATACCACAATTTGTAAATTGTTAGATGTGTAGAGAAAATTAGGGGAAGAAAAACAGTAACGACCCAAATCTAGAAGAACACAATGATTTAACGAGGTTCGGCAAAGATATCTACGTCATCGGGAGCAGAGCGGCGAGTTCCTTTCAATATTCAGAAAAGGGTTTACAGAAATCAGGGATCCAACTCTCTCAAAGACCTAGGATTACAAGCAGGTCTATTTATAATCTTAGAGTAAGCCCTACAGTACAATATGTAATTCTCAAATTACCCCTGTACCGTATTGCCCTAACTCATATAACGTAACTTCCCGATTTGGACAGATTATTTCGCTCCGCTCCGCTCCGCTTCGTTCCAGCGTCTGTCCCTAGATGGTATATGAACCATACCATAACAAATCTCCACCTTGGCGAATATCCAGCCCCTTAGGAGAAAAGATACATGGGAGGTATACCTGTACTAATGTGGGTTAGGCCATCATGCTTCTGCTGCGCCCTCGCTGATCTCAACCCACTGAATTCCAAGAGACACATCTCTTCAATTCCAAAAGATATCTCTTCATTCCAATAGAATTCAAATCCTGGTATTATGAGTCATACCTAATAAGATGTAAATTTTGTTGAAAGAAAAAATGATTGAAATGGTGTTGTGGGATAAGTTGGTGAGAAATGGAGCCTTAAATAATTTACAGAGCATTTTGAAGATGGTCTGAAAATATAATTAGGAAATAGTAGCGGTTTTGATGGGAAAAAAAGGTTTTCATAATGCAGTTATTTTAAGTAACAAGCTGGCATTAGGTGAAATAGCTGTTCTCTCACAAGCTCTTTTGTTTGAGATATTAGTATTCAATTATTTTTATCCAATAATAAAATTTAATTTTTTTAATATTATTAAATATAGTTTCAAACAAGTAAATTATATTTAATATAAGAAAGGTGATGTATGAGAAGGCTTGATAATAATATATTTTTTTCTTTTTGTTATATGTCGTGTAAAATGAATACTAATTTTATATATTTGAAAAAAAATTATAGTGCATTAATTTATGAGAAGAACAAGATACATATCAGAGAAAGATTTATACACGAGTAATATGTAAGAATCAATAGACCTTAGGGGGCCTTAGAAGTTTGTGAAGCAGTCCGAGCCTATCCGTCGAAGTGGGCGGAACTACGCCTACTTGTGGAAGTGGTCAGACCAGCCCGAGGTAAAACCGCCAACGAAGAAAATCATCATTACATAAGAGTGCATATGTCCGTCATTTTATATGACATCATCTCAGATCCAAGCCCCATGATATCGTGTACGGATGTAGTACCATTCGAGATATAATTTTATTAATGTCTTTATCTTACTTTCTGTTATGTATAAGGAAGGGGAAGACCTATAAGGGAAGTCCCTCCCTCAAAATTATTTTCTCGGAGTGATCCACCATCTTCCTCTGCATTACTCCTAAAAGCACGATCTCTCTCGAGCTATATGAGCTCATAAGCAATACAAGACCCTAAGTGCTAGCAAGATTTCAATTATATATATATATATATATATATATATATATATATATATATATATATATATATATATATATNGTTACTAGAACTAACAATCAAGAAGAGATTAGTACAGCGAAGAATGACTTCACCGACATAAGACGGTAAGGTCTATTTAATGGACTGAATGAAACCATTCGAGCCAAAGCCGACAAGATGTAGGTGTCCGGGTCAAAGCTAAAACTGATTGAGAAACGAAGAGCCATTCAAATTGAAATGAGACAAATAGGCATGTGAGAAAACACTACAAGAAAAACGACCCAATACAACAGTGAATCTTCCAGAACATACAAAATGCAGAAATGTTCAGTTTCACAGTACCATTGATCATCCCATCTCGTTAGAGATAAAAAAAAATTAATAATTCAACAAAGTGTCTTATAGTCATCCCTCATACTCTCCTTCTTGAGGAGCAAGCTGTTTATCGAGTTAAGTTGATTCACCATTAACTCAATAGTTTAGTGTCGCTATACTGACAAGAACTCCTCACCTGATAATTCGCATTTTAGTTGATAGTCTAGTCTTGCTCTACCGACAAAAACTCCTCACCAAAAGTCTAGGATGGACGGTCAGACTTGATAAATTGATCGACAATGGCAATCAAACCTAGCCAACCGAGCCGATCACTTACGACATAAAGCAAATCAAGCTCAACCGACTGGGCCAAAAATCAACCGAGCGATAAACTTTTATATGTAAAATACGTAAAATTCAATAAGTAATTCTCCATCTTATAACATCTTCTTACCCTATTTTTAAAAGCACACAATAGTTTTGTAATCCACACATATATTATAGAATCATTTCAATTGAGGTAGACAGCATAATTTTTTCTATTTTTAAAATTTTAAATTAAGAAAAAAATTTGACCCGTTAAATGTAAATTTTATTTATTTATTTATACATAAGATTGCCGTGCAAAATAATACTCTAAACTTTATTATATTTTGGTTTTACAAGATGGATTATATTTATTTTATTTAAAAAATAAATTAATTAATATTCAAAGACTTTAATTTATCATCAATAATAGAGGGCGTGCCCCTATTAATAATGGGCAACATCGGGCTTAGGGTCCGCACGTGCGGTGCACGAGGGCATCACATGCGTTGCAGTGGCGAGTCTTCTCAATAATCCGTCCTTAGTACACATATCAACATAAATGCTAATTAAAATAATAAATGATTATGTCTATGTTCCAAGTATCAATATTTCTGCCATTTAAATATTTTCAGTTGGACCCTTTTGTAAAAAAAAAAAATGTTGTTGCAAATTAGTATCCTTGATTTTGATTTAATTCTTAAAATAATTAATATAATAATTATTATTGGATGTGACTGCGAAATGAATAAAATTGATTGCAATTATTTAAATTAAGAATCATTTCATTTAAAATTTGAATTTAAATATTAGTTAATTACAATAATCAATGCAGCGAGTCATAAGCGAAATAAGTGCATTGACATACGAAAAAGTATTATCTCAGGAGTACTGATGCATTATTACTCCAATGATAAGGTGTCACGTAGCGCTACGGTGAGACTATTGCATATGTGACACCCATAAATACTCCTGAGAAAATATTTTTTCCATATATACACCCAACAAATTCCTGTAAACCTTTATATCTTACACATAAATTTTACTATTAAGACATTTGTATTGTATAAAATTTTCACATCATATTGAAGATATCATTATTTTAATTTATAGTAAGAAAAATACATATTTTTATGCATAAATAAAAGGGCATGTAGGTAAACTTTAAATGTTAGAGATGTAAATAGTTAAAAATTGAGTGAAACATGTAAATCATTCATAATAACACTGATGATAATAATAATAATAATAATCTTTCATATATCTAATTTTTCATATTATAGAGATTTCTATAAATTATCGTCAGGCCTTTAGGAAGGAACGATGTAGGTCTGTCAAAAAAACTCTTTGTTCACGAACACACTCTTTCGTTAAGTACATGAGCCAAAAATGAATAATTTTTTTAAACTCAAATTATAAACGAATCGAACACAAACATCTCTTTGATCGCTCATTTTCAACTTGTTTTAGCACGAAATAATAAAAAACATATATTTATTTATATAATAATATATTATATATATTTATATTTATATTTAAATCATAACATTTCGTGTGTCAATATGCTTATAAGTCTTCTTTTGCATAGATTTGGTTAATGCTCCAATCAAACACTATATCTACTTTTTCCAATTAATTTTAACGAGCCGAACACGAACAAGACTACTTAAATCCAGCCGAATACAAACACACTGTTCACGATTCAATTTCAAACACGAGCCAAGCCCAAGCTCGCTCAAGCTCAGCTTGTTTACAACCCTATTCAGATACTCACCTTCTCACTCATCATTCTTCACTTCTGTCATGTGAAGGATCGTGCATAACTTCTAAAGCTTTGAATCACCAACATTATATTCTATACCCGACTTATAATACCAAGACGATCAATACTATAAAAAACACCGTTCCACATTTAATATTTCGAATCAAACACTTTGAACAAGTCACGTATCTCAACATTTATTTCATATTTTCAAACAGTGTATGTCCCCTTCCATTGTAATCAAAGCACACAAGGTACTAAATGTACATTATATGGTTCACATGAAGGCCTTATACATACTTAAATATGGTTAGGTACTTTGTACCCATTAAGAAGATAAAAGGTGAAATAGGACTAAGTAAACAACAATTATTTTAGTTACATGTCATCTTATTTATGCATTAAAATATTTATAATATTTTATAAAAATTAAAATAATGATATTTTTGTCAAAAGAGCCTTTATATTTGTCAAAATAGTGCATAAGTAAAAAAAAATGTAAAACTAGATCTAAAATATCATTCATCGCATTAATCATGCAGCAACTAATATGAGAAGGATAATATTTTTAAGGAAAGAAAGTAATGAATCACTTTATTGTGGGACATAGTTTTATTTATTTATTTATTTATTATTATTATTATTTAAAATAATTGAATGTTGGTGATGAAGATGTGGCACATGAACCGACCAATGAAATTTGATTGATTCAAAAAAAAAATTTTTTTACTTCGATAAGAGTATATAGAATGGAGAAATGTTAGGTAGTGCTTTGCTTCTATTTGAAGGCAAAGTTGCAAGGGAATGAATGGGCCATGTGACTATGCTGTCAATTTTTGTTTATTATTTTGACCAACGAGTGGAAGACAATATTGCAAGTGGATCATGGCATGTTTGTGGGTGAGCGTGTGTGTCAATACATACATACATACATACATACATACATATAAATATATAACTTTATTATGTTACTGTTGGATCCTAATTTGTCCNATTTTTTTCTTCGATAAGAGTATATAGAATGGAGAAATGTTAGGTAGTGCTTCGCTTCTATTTGAAGGCAAAGTTGCAAGGGAATGAATGGGCCATGTGACTATGGTGCCAATTTTTGTTTATTATTTTGACCAAGGAGTGGAAGACAATATTGCAAGTGGATCATGGCATGTTTGTGGGTGAGCGTGTGTGTCTATACATACATACATACATACATACATATAAATATATAACTTTATTATGTTACTGTTGGATCCTAATTTGTCCTTTATAAATCACGCCCCGAGAGTTTGAGCTAGATGAAGGAGAGAGAGAAGAGAGAGGAGTAAGTTTGAAATTCACTGTTGCAACAGTTGATGGAGAAGTCCCTTCATTCATATTTTTTCTTCCTATTTATAGGGATGCATTTTGTATAATTATAGAGATGAGGGAGCAGTTATGAAAATCATTCTTAATGTGATTAATACACTAATTATTTGCATGTATTTCATGTCATATTTGCATTACAATTTGAATTTAAATTATGGCGGTGATCGGCTGGTTGACTGACTTAAACGTCAGTCTACTGAGATGATTTGTCGAGTGATGATTGTGCCCTCCAACATACGTGTTGGTTGGTCAAGGTGCTCGGCTGCGAGTGGTGGATCAGTCGGTCTGCTGCGGTTGGGGGCTCCTACGCGCGTCCTGGTCGGTCAATACCGTAGGCGTGGTTCGTCGTTAGAGTCTCTTGCTGTGAGAGACAGGTCGAATTTTCCCTGCCCATATGGTGGTAGGGTGGTGGGACACTCTGTTTGCCTGAACTCCATTTTAGTCGTCTAATGGCTTTGAGATTCATGATGATTTTATTGGTGTATACATTACAATTATTTATAACCAGATAACTTTTGTCTAAAGAATATATAGTTTACCTCTCTCTCTCTCTCTCTCTCTCTCTCTCTCTCTCTCTCTCTCTCTCTCTCTCAAATATCTTAGTGAAAACACAAATCATGAAATTTATATCATCAATATGCCACCATGAAATTTATATCATTGATATGCCACCATGAAATTTATATCATCAAACACAAATCTTTATGCGTCTTGGGTAAAAAGTTATCAAGATTGAATCAACTAAGCTATGATTTTTTAAAATTTAAAGTTAAAATGTGATTCCCAATAAATAAAGCCCAATGGGCAATGACACTAAGGGTCTCTTTGGGGCAGCTGAGCGAAAAAATTATGGTGGCTTTTACAATTTTTTTTTTTTTTAAGTAAGAATGCAGCTAGAAAATTATCAACACACCTAAACAATAGTGGGAAAACCCATGTTTCAGTGGTAGCCAAAACGGCGTTACCCAAACAGATAAAAATGTGGTGATGTGCCGCACCGCCTCCCCAAACGGGCTCTAAAAGTTATCCAGTTCTGAGTTCAAATAGGCCTAGATCAATGACTTCGAGTGTAATTGAATACTTTATTGAATTAACCCATGTGTATAGTTAAATCGAGTGACTAGATTGGAGGAACCCAAGAAGCCCAAGATCCCCAACACTGATCACAAAGCAATATAATAAATCTGCAATATAAATGATCATTTTAAGCGCATTTACTTGGCCAAATATTTAAGAGTATGCTAATAGAATTTTAATTAAATAACGGCTTTGTCTGTTAATGACTCATGAGAAGGACAAAACTTTGATAATAATGAATGTGGTCCCCACAATCACTTCAGAAAATAGACTTGATTTGGACTTAGAAAAGGATGTCTTATAATCCAATAGAAATAATTATTATTTCATTGATACATTACAATAAACTACATTTTTATTCTATATTTTGCATTGTTTAGGGTATAACTGCAAATGAAAAAGTTAGTCTTTCATTAATAACGGGTGTTCGTGATCCGCTCATTAAGTAGCTCCTATTTGATCTCATCCTTAACAAATTAACCAAATACTTGCACCCAAGTTCAGATAACATTTCTAACATATTAGAAGAGAGGTGTACATTAAATAGAAGAACAATCATAATATATTGTTGCATATTGGAACATTTGAAGAGATAGAGAAATAATTTAACTTCCAAACGTTGTGCGAAACTCATCGCACACAGATAATGAAAATGGACACGACACAACAAAAAAATTTAATATGGAAAACCCAAAAAGGGAAACAACCAAGGGATTTGATTTAGTTAAAATAATCTACTATAAGATTTCAAGTATAAAAGTAGACTATTATTCCGCATATGATGCAGAAAGATCAAGATGATGCATCAAGTTACAATGTTTGTCCATATATAATATACAAAAAGATTCATTGTATTCTGAATGTGGTACTCGAGAACGGTTGCCACATGGAGTTATTATCAGGACTTTAATCCACCATGTTAGATTTGTGTCATTGCAGAGTATTTGGGATACTTCGCTACTCAACAATCCACCAACTTCGGCGAGCAAGGGTCAGTCGATACTGGTCAACGACAAGCATCGAGTAGTGGTCGACGACGGTCTGCAACTATGGAGGCGGGGAATTATCTAGTGGCCTTCACTCCTAAACAACACTTAACATTGACTCCTCTTTTCATTTTTTTTTCCTCCTCCAAGTGAGGATGTGTATTTATAGGCCCTGGAGAATGAGCATTTCATCCATTTGGCAAATAACCACCATAACCACTCGATCGAACGACTCATGTTGATTCCTCTTAATTGTAAAAGGTTTTTTATGATCTGATGGCCTTAATGACCTTAGAATTAAGAGATTTTAGACTTACTAGATTCCTCTCATTTAGACGTTAGATTTGATTATAAGCATGTAAAAATTGGAGTTTATTTGACCCTTCATTAGTTGTCTAAAGCCTCAAAATGTGGTTCAATGACTTGATCCATGCTTGATTGGATTTGATTTAGATCAATTTTAGTATCATTGGGTTCATCTCATCAAACCGATCAGTTTTACTGTAAGTTTGTTGAAATAGGAGCCCTAAATGAATTTCATATAGAATTAGAACAAAAATTTAATAAAAAAATGCCTTGAAACATGTGCCAAAAGCCTCGAGATTCATGTGAGATGGTAAAAATTGTTGATGACACGTGTGTGTGTGTATGTGTGTGTTCAACCCAAATTTGTATGTGAATTGCACGAAGAAATAAAGTGTGGTAATGAGAGAGAAATGTATGGAGAGGTGAGAAATGAGTATTTTTTTGTGATGGTTTCAAAAAGCCCCTAATACATTTAATGTACATCTGTTTATAGAAGATTAAAGATATTATAAAATGATAATTACACCCTCAATTAGTCGGCTTTGTGACATGAGGTTGGCATGCCTTAGGCGGGCCGCCTCCTAACCGACCGGCATCTCGGTCGGTCGACCTCCTAATCGACTAATATCAGCCTAATCAATAACAACTATTTGGCCATCCTCTAGATACATTGAACTATTTTGGTAGAGACTATACCGTTCTGAACGGTTAGATTCACAAAAGATCTAGTTAAGGATATTTTTATTGTACTAAATACATATAACGTGCCGCTCATGCAAAAAAAAATTCCATGAGAAATTATAATCATGCCAACTTTTGTCTCCCAATCATTGGTGTGTTGATTTATTTTTTATATTTTTATAATTCTAAGAACCCCACAATATTTATTGAGTCTATTGAGGTGAAATATCAATGATCGTTTCAATCAATAGCAGGATCCTCATCATCATCATCATAACCACCTCCATGGCTCCATCAATTTTATTTTATTTATTTGAAACCGATTTTATCCATATTTAAAGTTTATTTTTCCTTGCAAAATATCTCACAATTTTTTTTTTGCAAATTATATCTACATAATTATTTATTTCATCCATTTACATCAATTCATGTTTTTATTTTATTTTTATTTAATTATGCAACTTCAGCTCTTTATTTTGCACCAAGCACTTAAACTTTCATATTTGCAATCATGNTTGCAAATTATATCTAAATAAATAATTATTTATTTTTTTCATCCATTTACATCAATTCATGTTTTTATTTATTTTTTATTTAATTATGCAACTTCAGCTCTTTATTTTGCACCAAGCACTTAAACTTTCATATTTGCAATCATGTCACTCAAATCTTAACCTCAAATAAAAAATATCATCATCACGCTCCTTAGAAATCTAATTCAAATCAATGAACCCTAATTGCTCAATTTTAATTTGATCGCCTCTTCCTTTGCTTGGGTTCTAAATCAAACATTATCGCACAAGATGCAGCTTTAAAAATCTAATTAGTTCATATTAAATTTATAAATTCAACATTAATCCTTTCTTCCTTCTAATTTATAACAAAAAAAATTTTTTCTACCCATCGAATATTCCAAATTAAAAAACTATCCTAACATGTTTGTTTAGTATTATTATACTATAATTAAAAATATTAAAGTTGTGGATGCTTCCTACCTAGCAACCTTGCTGTTTTTGTTTAATCCCCAACATCATTATCATTATTACAAGTAATCTNTTCCTTTGCTTGGGTTCTAAATCAAACATTATCACACAAGATGCAGTTTTAAAAATCTAATTACTTCATATTAAATTTATAATTTAAACATTAATCCTTTCTTACTTCTAATTTATAACAAAATTTTTTTTCTACCCATCGAATATTCCAAATTAAAAAACTATTCTAACATGTTAGTTTAGTATTATTATACTATAATTAAAAATATTAAAGCTGTAGATGCTTCCTACCTAGCAACCTTGCTGTTTTTGTTTAATCCCCAACATCATTATCATTATTACAAGTAATCTAGCACTAAAGATTTATTATCACTAATAATCTTTTATGATCTTTCACCAACCATACAGTGTTATAATTTTTTGAATATTTCATTAAGGGAAATTTACATAAATACCACACGATTCTTACATATTTGCATCTAACTCCTGAACTTTCATATTTATATGCACACTAATGAAATCTTTAACATACATCTTACTAACTTTTTAGAAGTAAAATATACATTTTCATGCATAATTTTATAACACCNAATCTTTCACCAACCATACAGTGCTATAATTTTTTGAATATTTCATTAAGGGAAATTTACATAAATACCACATGATTCTTACATATTCACATCTAACTCCTGAACTTTCATATTTATATGCACACTAATCAAATCTTTAACATACATCTTACTAACTTTTTAGAAGTAAAATATACATTTTCATGCATAATTTTATAGCACCAGTGTTATAAATATAAATATTAAATTTTAGATATTAGATATGTAAATACATAAAAAATTGTGTGGAATGTATGTAAAATTTCCTTTTTTAAAATTTATTTTTGATGATTTTCTTTCCTAAACATTCATTCCATTTTCATCTATTATCCACCATNCCCTTTTTTTAAAATTTATTTTTGATGATTTTCTTTCCTGAACATTCGTTCCATTTTCATCTATTATCTACCATTGCATCTTCTTGCATTCATTAAGCATATTAAAATCAAGTTAGTCCTATTTTCAACTATCTTACATTCCCTTCCCTATATCTGAGCACGAATATTGAAGTATTATCATATGGACAATCCGACATGATCAACACAAACTATATGACAAATCTTTTGNCACCATTGCATCTTCTTGCATTCATTAAGCATATTAAAACCAAGTCAGTCCTATTTTCAACTATCTTACATTCCCTTCCTTATAACAGCACGAATATTGAAGTATTATCATATGGACAATCCGACATGATCAACACAAACTATATGACAAATCTTTTGATCTCAAGTCAAAATTAACCATAACTCCCAATCTAAAAATCAAGCCATTAATTCTATGTATTCAAAGGGGGCTTATAGAGAATTGTGATTGAGAAAATTTCAAGACCAACATCTAAAGCTATGTATTCAATACGAACACTTAAGACGTTATCATCAAGCATAACTCCCGATGTTATCAAAAGGCCGACACTCGTTATCACGAGTAAGTTTGATGCCCTCAATCATCATCAAGGCTAACCCATGCAATCGCGCCTGCAGTTACCATCAAGAAAATTGACGCTCATTATCTCTATAAAAATCAATGCTAGCCTTCTTCTAGTCTATGTTCTCATCTCATAATAGAACGATCGAACAAACAGCCAATCATTTACTTTTGAAAATTCAAATGTCTTAAGGGGCCTCCTACTAGCCCATAAAAAATTTTTAGTACCCTAGCACTCAGATCAATACAACATAGCCAATCAAATTCTAATTTTATAAAATTTATCTTAAACCATCATTATTATAATCTCCTTAAACATCTCTCATTCAAACAACTCACCTTCTATAAATATGATGTCAACATCTATATCACCATCTNCAAGACGTTATCATCAAGCGTAACTCCCGTTGTTATCAAAAGGCCGACACTCGTTATCACGTGTAAGTTTGATGCCCTCAATCATCGTCAAGGCTAACCCATGCAATCGCCGAAAAGGTTGGCGCCTGCAATTACCATCAAGAAAATTGACGCTCATTATCTCTATAAAAATCAATGCCAGCCTTCTTCTAGTCTATGTTCTCATCTCATAATAGAACTACCGAACAAACCGCGAAAATTCAAATGTCTTAAGGGGCCTCCTACTAGCCCATAAAATCATCTTCCAATTTCATATCTAATTCCGTTTTCATTAACATTTTCTTTAGTCAAAAGATATTGCATCATTTATAATATAATGCTTCATTACTATTCAAATCATCATCCCAACATTTTCATATAAAGATCTCTATATATCTCCTATGAACTCAAGTCATACAAATGCATGCCATATTTTCATTTTAGCACAATAAATTTCCTATTAATTCCTGAGAATATACCAACATGCAAGGATAATCATTCATTAATTTATCATTTCAATTTTACTAAACGACCAAAAATTTTTTTTAATACAATCATATTCTCATTTTATAAAATTTATCTTAAACCATCATTATTATCATCTCCTTAAACATCTCTCATTCAAACAACTCACCTTCTATAAATATGATGTCAACATCTATATCACCATCTTTCTGCAGTAAATCATAAAAAGGGAACATTTACATGTATAAACACAATTCTTATGTATTTACATATCTAACCCCACCCACAGTTTAATATTTACATTTATAACATCTTGGTGTCATAAACCTATGCATGAAAAGATGTCTTTTCCTTTCAGAAAGATAATGAGAGTGATACTTTTGATGTGATGTTAAAAATTTTAGTATGCATGTAAATATAAATGTTTAGATGTTAGATATGTAAATATGTAAGAATTGAATGGTATGTACGTAAATTACCCAAAAAAAAAAAAAATTACTTGACACATCTAAACTTGAATAAAAAGAACAAACCCAAAGCACCCAGTTGAAGTCGAGAAAACATTGAAACTCTACCTCCTTTCTCCCAAACACTTAATAGGCTCAATGTTGAAGAAATTAAGCAAATAGCCCGTTCTATGTAAAAATTAAACAGCTACTGCTAGTGCCAAAATAAAAAATTGTTTTAGGAATTATTTTGCAATTAAGTTGAAATAGGCACAATCAGATAATAAAGTAAGAACACTCTGAAGGCATTTCATATGGCGACAGATATTTTTATTGAAGTAAATGGAATCGGTAAAATGAGACGGAGAATAAAAATTTACTGTGGTGGGCCATACCCCCAGTAGTCATTACGGATTTCATCGTCGAACTTTTGCTTGAGTTCTGGATGCTTCTGGAAGTATTCCTCAGCAGTCATGGTCGATATTTTTTGCTGCAAAAATTTACGGTTAAATAAACATCGAGGATTATTTCAGCTTAATAGTAAAAGAAAGAGAGGACTATTTTGGCAATTTATATATTTAGCACCTAAACTTTCATATTTACATGCATAACACTCAAATTTTTTATAACAAATCAAAATAATTTTTCACCAACTCGTTGAAAGTGAAATTTACCTTCTCATACATTAAGTTCATCACACCAAAAAAACAAAAAGTAAATATCGAAGTGTTAGAAATGTAAATACATAAAAATTGTGTGCAATGTATGTAAATTTCCCTACAAATAATTATTGAAGTTTGGGTGATTTGGGAGTTTCTTGGCTTACTAAACTCTTTAATATTATTTTAAAAACTAAAAAGATGCCTGAGGAGTGGAGGAAGAGTATTTTGGTCCCCATTTTTAAGAATAAAGGGGATGCACAAGAGTGTGCAAATTATAGAGGAATTAAGTTGATGTG
>JXCR01146219.1:100884-142052 GCA_002079205.1 Phalaenopsis hybrid cultivar
AATATATATATATATATATATATATTCTTGTAATTATTGTAACTGTTTTAGATGTTAGATTCATAATTATTTTAAAATTCATTATATAGAATCGATTAAAAGCATAAATTTGACAAATTGCAAAGTTATTTCCAAAATAAGATAAATAAAATTTATTAATATTCGTAATATAATTTAAAAACACTTGGTTCAATCAATTACAAACTTTTCATATTTGCAAGTCGTTAAAAATTAGAATCGATTCTAATTATATTTTCAAAAATAATTCTAAAAACTTGCGATTAATTTAGACCCTTTGATTACTTAATACTTTTTTTATATTTCTAAATTAATTAAGAATCATTAATTAACAATATATTTTTTATTTTTAATTGATTCTTTANAGTACTTAATAAACTTTTTTTATATTTCTAAATTAATTAAGAATCATTAATTAACAATATATTTTTTTATTTTTAATTGATTCTTTACCTTTTGTTATTATTTTTTCATAAATATTTAAAATTGAATTAAATCGTTCAACAATTGGATAAAAGAAAATAAGACAATATTATTTATATAATTATATTAACTTATTAAAACATACTGTAATATTTGGAACAGGACATGATGTATCAATTATATCAGATATAATAAGATATCATATAGATTTGATAAATGCAATTTAACAATCTTTTATTACAACTTTTAAAAAATACATTCTTTCAATTCAAGAAATTAAAATTTTAAACATCTGAAAATGACTCAATTTTAAAATGCTAAACTTCCTCACTCATTATGGTTTCATAATATATATATAAATTAGATAGGTTTTATTTATGTGTTTTGACATTCTCTTTATGATGACTTGCAAAAAAAATGCATTCATTTCTATTAACGTAATAAAATTTTAAAAGGAATTGTCTACCTTAATTGAATCTTAAAAGGTAGCTTAATAATATGTATATAGATGTCATATTTTAAGCCTATCCAAACAGTTTTTGCCATTAGATGAAAAGATAAAGAGATAAAAACAAAGGGCATTTACATACATACCACCCAATTCTTCTGTATTTACATATCTAACACCTAAACTTTAATTTTTACATTTATACCACCTAAATCTTTCGTATCACATCAAAAATACTACTAGTGAAATAAATCTTTTCATGCATAGGTAAGGTGGCATGCATGTAAAAATTAAAATTTTGGAGTTAGATATTTATATACATAGGAATTTAGTGGTCTGTATATAAATCTTCCCAAATACAAATGAAGAACAAAGACGGTCTTACCAGAGCATCAAACTTGGGTTTGTATTGTGGAGTCACAGTGTCAACAAACTTGGGTATCTCTACGCCTGCAAGATTGAAGTTTAAAAAGCTCAGCTGGTAGGGTTAGTAGCATGAAAGGTGGAGCTTAAAAATCTTGCATCAATAGCCAGACAAAGCATTCCACGTCAAGAACCCAACGAAACATTTCCCATCTAAATTATTATCATTAAAAATAAAAATCAGCATCATTAGTCTTGCGGCACTTAGCCCAATCATTTAGGGTTGATTTAAAAAAAATTATTTCCATTCATTAACATTCTGCGCCACACAATATCTAATTATATTATCTCAATCTATAATTTCATAAATCTTTCATATTAATTTAATACATCTATTTTAGTACTGCATAGTCATCATTTGTTATGCATGTTCTCAAGCCATTCAAATATATATTTTTACTAAGGAGCCATATGATTTGCTGAAAAAGGAGTGCAGTGTCATTGAAATGTAGTGTGAAATATTTTAGAGTTGTTTAGTAAAGTCTAAAAAAATAAAAAAAGAAAGAAAATTACCTTTTAAAGTTTAATTTGGTGAAAAATAAAAAAACCAATGGATGCTGACGGCAGCGTGCTAGCTGGTAGCGGTAGAAGGCAAACAACATCAAATGAAGCGGCATGCACTGGCCGTGAAGGATTTTTCTTTTCCATGAAGGCTGAAGCAGCTAGCGCTAGCCAGAGATAAAGGTGGCGATGGGTGTGCGGGATGAGGCAGAGGTGGCAGGGACGTTGGAAGTGGCGTTTATGACGGTGGTGGCCGTGTATTTAGAAATAAGCCTAAACGACCAATTTTCAATTACATCAAATTTGACAAAAAAAGGTTTTCAAATTCACCAAAACCTTATATTGCATTCAAATTACATCCAACCAAACCGCTAAATTTTCCAATTACCTATATTTGGTTACTATGCACACATAAAGCATCTAACCAAACAGCCCTTATGTTATTTCCAATAGATTATATTCTCAATCTCTCTTTAAACAAAAATGTCTATCCTAATTGGAACACCCACAATCAATATAATAATCTCAGCTTTGCATATTTAATATGACAATTAGTGACTTTTCTAATACCTGCTTCTCCACAATATTCTCTCACTTGAAGACCTGCCAACTCTAAAAAAATACAGACCCAAAAGAGTTGAATCTATAGCTCATGGACCTACATTTTAGATATCCTCACTTTCATCATTATGCTTCGACATAAAACAGATGTAAAATACTTGACTATACAAAACTTAGGCAAACACTTTAAATATCAGCATAACCATTCAATCAATAATTGCAATGATTGATGATATATAACACAAGGAATTGCATGAACTTTCAACAACATTGACTAACAATCTTTAATTTCATTCACATCACATTCCTTACAATTTACAGAAGTACCCAAACAAAAAATTGGCCAATCAATAAAACTTTTCCCCTAAATACGATCCTATTGAGCTGCTGCCCTTAAGTAATAAAATTAACTAATCAAATATCATGCAAAAATCCAAAAAATTAAGATGCTGCATTGTGTCTCTAATTGCCTGAAAAATATATTAACCAGCAACATAAGATATTTTTGTAACAAAAACAATAAATTTTTACTGAATAACTTACAGCCATTACTTTCACGTACCCTTGGAAACTCTTGGCATTGATGCAACAATAAATAATAGCTACACGACGATTGCAGAAGGCATCAAATATTTCTGCTGAATTTCAAATGCTTTTATCATTCTTATAATGAAATAACTTAAACTATTTAATTAATGTCGTGGCCATAGTATACGACCATAAAAAGTTAATAAAACTAACGAATTAACATGTAAATCTAGGATATAAATAACCCTTCATACAGGAAGATATGCGGCATTTATAACTCCAATGATTATCACCATGTCACTCAAAGAACAACCTTGTGCTATGAAGCATTTTCTCCAGTTTTAATGTTATCAATAGTTATTAACTATGCCTACATACATGAAAATATATCACATATACATATTTTAAATTCATGCATTAACGGTCGTTTGCTAGTCCATAAATGTAACCATGTCTATGAATGAACTTTTTTTGTATTTCTTTTTCATGTATATGAAGCTCAAATGGTTCAAAGTCTCAAGAGAAAGTCTGCATAAGTATTCCGTCTAAATAGTGAACGGGTTGTTCCCATATAACAACAAGAACAACAAAGCCTTAATCCAACTACGTGGGGTCGGCTACATGAATCATTTTTCTCCATTGCATCCTATTTAGTGGTATATTTTTATTTAGTTCTAATAAATTAAGATCATTTTTATACAATAAGCCCAAGTCTTCCTAGGTCTACCTCTGTCTTTCTTAACATAAGTCGAATCTAAAATATCCATTCTCCTAATCGGATCATCAGATTGTCGGCATTTAATGTGATCAAAACATCTAAGACGACTCTCTCTAATTTTCTCTGTCAATGGAGCTACACCAACCCTATCACGGATATATCCATTTTGCATTTTGTCTCTAAGGCGCTGTTTGGTTCGGCTTCTGCTGCGCGGCGCGGCATGCGACCGGGGCTTCGTCCCGCATTCCGGCGTTTGGTTCGGCGTTTTGCGGCAAATTTTTGGCGAAGCGGATCGAACCGCGGCCGCGATATTAGGCCGCGGTCACCGCTTTCCTTTACCCATTGTCCCGCTTACCCCTTTCGTTTCTCTGCAGCCCTAACGAGTTCCCTTGCGGCTCTCCTTCTTCCTCTTGCTTCGTTGCCCCGCGATCGACATATCTGAGGTATAACGAGCATTTTTCTTCATCTAATCGCAGATTTGAGGGTTCTTTACGATTTTTCGAGTGTGATGTTCCCTCTACTCCTATCCTTCCTACTTCGGCGATTTTTTCTTCAACACATGGAAAAGACGACTGTGATGTTCTTTANCCACACAATTCTTATGTATTTACATATCTAACCCCACCCACAGTTTAATATTTATATTTATAACATCTTGGTGTCCTAAACCTATGCATGAAAAGATGTCTTTTCCTTTTAGAAAGATAATGAGAGTGATACTTTTGATGTGATGTTAAAAATTTTAGTATGCATGTAAATATAAATGTTTAGGTGTTAGATATGTAAATATGTAAGAATTGAATGGTATGTACTTAAATTACCCAAAAAAAAAATTTACTTGACACATCTAAACTTGAATAAAAAGAACAAACCCAAAGCACCCAGTTGAAGTCAAGAGAAAACATTGAAACTCTACCTCCTTTCTCCCAAACACTTAATAGGCTCAATGTTGAAGAAATTAAGCAAANTTACCTTTTGTTATTATTTTTTTCATAAATATTTAAAATTGAATTAAATCGTTCAACAATTGGATAAAAGAAAATAATACATTATTATTTATATAATTATATTAACTTATTAAAACATACTGTAATATTTGGAACAGGACATGATGTATCTATTATATCAGTTATAATAAGATATCATATAGATTTGATAAATGCAATTTAACAATCTTTTATTACAATTTAAAAAAAAATACATTCTTTCAATTCAAGAAATTAAAATTTTAAACATCTGAAAATGACTGAATTTTAAAATGCTAAACTTCCTCACTCATTATGGCTTCATAATATGTATATAAATTAGATAGGTTTTATTTATGTGTTTTGACATTCTCTTTATGATGACTTGCAAAAAAAAAATGCATTCATTTCTATTAACGTAATAAAATTTTAAAAGGAATTGTCTACCTCAATTGAATCTTAAAAGGTAGCTTAATAATATGTATATAGATGTCATATTTTAAGCCTATCCAAACAGTTTTTGCCATTAGATGAAAAGATAAAGAGATAAAAACAAAGAGCATTTACATACATACCACCCAATTCTTATGTATTTACATATCTAACACCTAAACTTTAATTTTTACATTTATACCACCTAAATCTTTCATATCACATCAAAAATACTACTAGTGAAATAAATCTTTTCATGCATAGGTAAGGTGGCATGCATGTAAAAATGGAAGTTTAGGAGTTAGATATGTATATAAATAGGAATTTAGTGGTCTGTATATAAATCTTCCCAAATACAAATGAAGAACAAAGACGGTCTTACCAGAGCATCAAACTTGGGTTTGTATTGTGGAGTCACAGTGTCAACAAACTTGGGTATCTCTACGCCTGCAAGATTGAAGTTTAAAAAACTCAGCTAGTAGGGTTAGTAGCATGAAAGTTGGAGCTTAAAAATCTTGCATCAATAGCCAGACAAAACATTCCAAGTCAAGAACCCAACGAAACATTTCCCATCTAACTTATTATCATTAAAAATAAAAATCAACATCATTAGTCATGCGGCACTTAGCCCAATCATTTAGGGTTGATTTAAAATTTTTTATTTCCATTCATTAACATTCTGCGCCACACAATATCTAATTATATTATCTTAATCTACAATTTCATAAATCTTTCATATTAATTTAATACATCTATATCATTTGTTATGCATAGTCTGTAACATTTGTTATGCATGTTCTCAAGCCATTCAAATATATATTTTTACTAAGGAGCCATATGATTTGCTGAAAAAGGAGTGCAGTGTCATTGAAATGTAGTGTGAAATATTTTAGAGATGTTTAGTAAAGTCTAAAAAAAAAGAAAGAAAATTACCTTTTTAAATTTAATTTGATGAAAAATAAAAAGACCAATGGAAGCTGACGGTAGCGTGCTAGCTGGTAGCGGTAGAAGGCAAACAACATCAAATGAAGCGGCATGCACTGGCCGTAAAGGATTTTCTTTTCCATGAAGGCTGAAGTGGCTAGCGCTAGCCGGAGATAGAGGTGGCGATGGGTGTGCGGGATGAGGCAGAGGTGGCAGGGACCGTGGAAGTGGCGGTTATGACGGTCGTGGCCGTGTATTTAGAACTAAGCCAAACGACCAATTTTCAATTACATCAAATTTGACAAAAAAAGGTTTTCAAATTCACCAAAACCTTATATTGCATTCAAATTACATCCAACCAAACCGCTAAATTTTCCAATTACCTATATTTGGTTACTATGCACCCACAAAGCATCTAACCAAACAGCCCTTATGTTATTTCCAATAGATTCTATTCTCAATCTCTCTTTAAACAAAAATGTCTATCCTAATTGGAACACCCACAATCAATATAATAATGTCAGCTTCGCATATTTAATTTGACAATTAGTGAATTTTCTAATACCTGCTTCTCCACAATATTCTCTCACTTGAAGACCTGCCAACTCTAAAAAAATACAGACCCAAAATAGTTGAATCTATAGCTCATGGACCTACATTTTAGATATCCTCATTTGCATCATTATGCTTCGACATAAAACAGATGTAAAATACTTGACTCTACAAAACTTAGGCAAACACTTTAAATATCAGCATAACCATTCAATCAATAATTGCAATGATTGATGATATATAACACAAGGAATTGCATGAACTTTCAACAACATTGACTAACAATCTTTAATTACATTCACATCACATTCCTTACAATTTACAAAAGTAACCAAACAAAAAATTGGCCAATCAATAAAATTTTTCCCCTAAATACGATCCTATTGAGCTGCTGCCCCTGCCCATAAGTAATAAAATTAACTAATCAAATATCATGCAAAAATCGAAAAACTTAAGATGCTGCATTGTGTCTCTAATTGCCTGAAAAATATATTAACCAGCAACATAAGATATTTTTGTAACAAAAACAATAAATTTTTACTGAATATCTTACAGCCATTACTTTCACGTACCCTTGAAAAATCTTGACATTGATGCAACAATAAATAATAGCTACACAAAAGACATCAACGATTGCAGAAGGCATCAAATATTTCTGCTGAATTTCAAATGCTTTTATCATTCTTATGATGAAATAACTTAAACTATTTAATTAATGTCGAGGCCATAGTATATGACTATAAAAAGTTAATGAAACTAACGAATTAACATGTAAATCTAGGATATAAATAACACTTCATACAGGAATATATGCGGCATTTATTTACATTACACTTATGGCTAACTCCAATGATTATCACCATGTCACTCAAAGAACAACCTTGTGCTTTGAAGCATTTTCTCCAGTTTTAATGTTATCAATAGTTATTAACTATGTCAACATACATGAAAATATATCACATATACATATTTTAAATTCATGCATTAACGGTCGTTTGCTAGTCCATAAATGTAACCATGTCTATGAATGAAGTTTTTTTGTATTTCTTTTTCCTGTATATGAAGCTCAAATGGTTCAAAGTCTCAAGAGAAAGTCTGCATAAGTATTCCATCTAAATAGTGAACGAGTTGTTCCCATACAAAAACAAGAACAACAAAGCCTTGATCCCACTACGTGGGGTCGGCTGCATGAATCCTTTTTCTCCATTGCGTCCTATTTAGTGTCATATTTTCATTTAGTTCTAATAAATTAAGATCATTTTTATACAATAGACCCAAGTCTTCCTAAGTCTACCTCTGTCTTTCTTAACATAAGTCAAATCTAAAATATTCACTCTCCTAATCGGATCATCAGATTGTCGACCTTTAATGTGATCAAAACATCTAAGACGACTCTCTCTAATTTTCTTTGTCACTGGAGCTACACCAAACCTATCACGGATATATTCATTTTGCATTTTGTCTCTAAGTATAAAGCCACTTATCCACCTAATCATTCTCATCTTGGCAACATTTAACTTTGTATTATACTTCTCTTTTAAAGGCCAACATTCAACGCCATAGAGCATTGCAAATCTCAACACCCTCTTATAAAATTTTCCTTTCAGTTTAAGCAGTACTTTTCTATCACACAAAAGGCCAAAATCATTCCTCCATTTCAACCAACCAACTTGAATTCCACTATTAACATCCCCGTCTATATCACCATCACTTTGAACAACAGACCCCAAGATATCTAAATCGTTCACACTTTTTAATAATTTGATCACCCAAAGTTACACTTTTGACACTAGATTTGCGGCTACTAAAATTACATTCCATGTATTCAGTTTTAGTTCTACTCAAATGAAGGCCTTTAGAATCCAATGTAGACCTTAATAATTCAATTTTTTCCTAGGCTTTTTCTCTCGTCTTATCCACAAGGATATCATCAACAAAAAGCATACACCAAGGTACATCATCCTGTAAATGTCCAGTAAGACAATCCATAACTAAAGCAAAAAGATATGGGCTTAAAATCGAACCCTGATGTAATCCAACAGAAATAGGAAAATATTTGGTCAATACTCCTTCAATTCGAACACAAGTAACAGCTCTAGTATACATATCTTTAATGACTTGAATATAAGTCATATCAACACCTTTCTTCTCAAGAACTCTTCAAAGGACATCTCTCAGAACCTTATCATAAGTTGTTCCCATAAGAAGAATAAATCATAGGCTCATCTATTTAATAATAGAGAGATTTACATACGTAGTACACAATTCTTATACATTTAGTTCTCTCACACCTAAACATTTATATTTACATACATAGCACTTTGGTGCTTTAAACAAATGCATGACAAGGTCTATTTCACTTTTAAACTAGTAATTTTATGGGGTATTAACGATTTGCGCGCAATGTATGTAAATATGAAAGTTTAGGCTAAACATATGTAAATACAAAAAAAATGTGTGCAATATATGTAAATACCCTCTTACTAATAATATGCCTTTGCATTCAAATTAAAAAAAGAGTAAAACAGCTGAACTTGAGGAAAACAATAGAAAACAAATAATCTCAACGGCATCATCAAAACAGAAAACATACTGTCATAAGCTTCCTTATACATATCGACCACACGAGGTCCAATTCCTTTTCTGTAATAATCCCAATCAATGGGCTCCGGCTCCTACACAATTTGATGAAAAGCATATGCATATTAATCAGTTGCCAAGCAAAACATTAAAAAATAGGTGCATTTACAAACATGCCACCAAACAATTCTTATGTATTTGCATACCTAACACCTAAATATTCATCTTTACATGCATACCACTCAAATCTTTAACATCACATCTAAAATGCCAGCATCAATATCCTTTTAAAAGTTAAAGACACCTTTTAATGTAGACTTATGACACCAAGGTGTTATAAGTGTAAATATCAAACTTTAGGTGTTAGCCATGTACATACATAAGAATTGTGTGGTATGTATGTAAATTTTCCTAAAAAATAAATTAAAAGAAAGGTGCCCTCTAAATAAAACAAGAAAATAAATTGCTTGAAGAGAAAATCTAATTTTTAAGAACGGATAGAAGATCATAGTCCTTGTAGTTCAAGAAAGAACAAATATTTAATGTAAACAAAAGATAACTGCAGTGCTGAAAATGTGAGGTCAAGCAAGAGATTGTTGCAGGAATGACGAAGTACATGGGCAATGAAACATCATATTCAATGAATTAGAAAATTATAAATTAAGACATATTTGGATCCCATATGTCTTTTCAATTAAAAGTGAAATTTATATACATAGCAGACAATTCTTATGTATTCATATATCTCACACTACGACTCAGAACCAAAATCAGCGAACAAACCATTCGAAACGGTAACAAATGGATGAAATAAACACAAAAATGGGTTGCACTTACAACAATCAAAGAAAAACAAGCAAAAATACACGGTTGGTCTACTTTTGAGAGGAAGATCGGCTCTCCCACACCTTAGATGTCGCAAGAAACTCCACAAGAAGAAAAGACAATATCAGCTACACAAAAACATATATAAATAAAGCAAACCCTAGGTTCTCCCCTAAATAGAATCCCCTCTTAGCATTTTCAAAAAAATTTCGTCCTATTTTCCCTCCAAACTCCCTTAATTTCTCCTCCTTGCTTAGGTGATTATGGCCCTAGTGAACCCCACTCTTCCCTTTCCTTCTTCTGTGGTGCCCCCCGTTCGCCCTGCTTGTTGTGGTATATATATATAAAATAGAAAAACGATTTTCGATGAAGCGAAAAATAGAACGAGCAAATTCACACCAAAAAATAGTAACACAACGGAACACACAAATTTACGTGGTTCGGCAAATTGCCTACGTCCACGAAGTTGCAGAGGATTTTATCACTTGAAAAATTTACACCAGTCGATCATCTCGACTTACAAGAGGGAACTCTCACTTCGTTGCTCTTTCTTCGTCTCTCTACACCGAGATACACCGAAGAAGATAAACTTACAAGAGAAATAAAATCAATTTCTCTTCTGCCACAAGCCACCAAGAAGAAGCCAAGGAAGAACAATATTCTTCTTCTTCTTTCTTCTTCATCTACCGCAAAGAACTACTGTTTGCACTTCTCTTATTCTGTCCCGAGAAAGCCCAAAGAACACAAAAGAGGGTCGTGTTATTTCCTTTCTTCCTCTTCTGCAACACACGCCAAAGCCCTCTCGAATCTCTCGCCTGTAGCAGTTGATCGCAGAAGATAATTCGGAGGGTCAAGTTCGTAACTTAAAGAAGTAAAGGGCATCGTTTCGCGAATCGTAGGCGGGAGCAGTTCGCGAAACTGTAAGGTCGCGGGAGCAGTTCGCGAAACTGTAAGGTCGCGGTCGCGGCCTTTCGTGATCGGGAACAGTGAAGCGGGAGCGGGATCGGGAGGCTGGATCAGGCTCCAGCTAACAAATCTCCTGCTTGGATACCGATACACATGCTAGAACGTTTTCTTCCTCAAACTGATAGCCTCCACTGGCGACGTCATTTTTCTTCAAACATGAATCATCCACCTCTGCAACTCAAAACTACTGTCTTCACATCAAAAGATCAACTGAAATTGTGCTCAACTTTAGTTTCTCAAGAGTAACACCCTTAGTCAACATATCAGCAGGGTCCGCATAGCCTTGCACCTCCAAGCTATTTCATAGGTTACTCTTGTCTTTGCTTACAACTTCCACTGCATGGGCAATATCTTACCTCTGCTGAAAGCTTTTTTCAACAAGTCTAGTCTTGTACCTCTTACTGTCATCAAACTCAGTTTTCACCTAGTACACTCACTTGTTGTGTAATGTCTTCTTCCCTATTGGAAGTTATATCAGCTCACACTTGCTTGAATTTTCATCTTGCAATATTTCCTCATAGCTCTATGGGTTTCCATCATATGTCTGTGGAACAATAGGAATGTGTCTCAAACTCACTCTCCTCTCACTTCTATTATCAACAGAGTTATGAACTGTCAGCAATGGTGCATGCTGTACTTCTTCAGATGCCACATTTGTGTTATAATTCTCCATATTCTTGGGATTCAAGTAGTTCCTCTTTATGTAGGTAGTCTTGTCACAATTCCAACAGGTTGTCTGTTGATCAGACTTTGATTTTGATCTTTCTCTATTTGAGTTCAAGTTATGTCATCTCCCTCTGAAATCAACATTCAATGTCACCTCCTCAGTCAAAATCAAATCACAAATATCATCATATTTCAGTTTAGATTTTCCTGCATAACTGCTAACTGTCATTCTCATGACTTCCCACTATTTGACAATGATGCTAACAATATCAGCACACGTATCTCATCATTAAAATCAATTTCATCATACGACAATTGATTTGTGATAATATTAGAATCATTCAGGTGTTGAGCAACAGAAACACATTTCGTCATCTTCAAGTTGAATAATTTTTTCATCAAGTACACCTTATTCGTCGATGACTTTTCATACATATCTGATAAATATTAAATTTTAGACTAATGCAGAATAAAGTGGAATACTTCAGAATACTTTCATTGATATGACGGGGGTATAAATAACCTTTATAAGAATCCTAAAATAGGAAAAATAATAAATAAAGAAGTGATATGAAAGTAAAGATATATCACCTAATATCTCCAATAATTAATTCATATTAATTATTAGGAGATAATATGAAATAATATAAATTAGGAAAATAAATAATTCCTAATATATGAAAAGAAAATATCTCCTCATATTAAAGAAAGAATTTATTCCTTATAACTATGAATAAATTATTTCCTATTATAAGTCTTAATAGAAAAGACAATAAATCTTGTAATTTAAATTAGATATTTCAATACTCCCCCTCAAGTTGAACATGGTTGAAATTTATATTCAACTTGAATTTGAAAAACATCGGATGTGGTATACTGACTGGACATGTAGCATCAATTTGCCAACAAAAAATTACGACAATCCTTAAACCGTAAGTGTCGAAGCCGAAAGTCCCGAAGCCGAGAATGCCGAAGCCTAAGAGTGTCGAAGCCTGAGAGTGACGAAGCATGAGAGCTCCAAAGTCGAGAATGTCGAAGCCTGAGAGTGTCGAAGCCTGAGAGTAGCTGAAGTCTGAGAGTGGCCTGGACGAGGGTTAAACTCAATTAATGAATTTGTAAGTCACTGGTTGACTGATAATTGCATGAAAGCAATAAGAACACTGCAATAATGCTGTAGGAGAGATACAGGAAAGCTGCAAGAAGGCTGCAGGGAGGCTGCAGGGAGGTTGCATGAAAGCTGCAGAGGGCCAACGACAGTGCTCAAGAAAGCTGTCGTGCTCGAAGAAGGCTACAATAATGTTGCAGGAAAAAACAGTGCTTTCCTTGGGAAGAGCTGGCCGAAATCTGCAGGGAAAAATTTATTGAGGTAGATCCAACGGCGAGAAAAGCTGCATGAAAGAGGTTTGACGGCGGGAAACGACTGCAGGGGAAAGAACCGGTTGCAGGAGTAAGCCTGAATATCTAGTCAGCAGCAGATATGTCTGCAGTAAGTTCAGGCGGCAGAAAATGCCGCATGAGGGAATTTCACCAGCAGGAGGGAGTTTCAGTGGCAAGAAAGCCATCAAGGGATAGGTCTGGCTGTAGGTTGAACGCAGCAATGACAGGGACGGAAAGAGCAGCTGCGTCGGATATAGGGGACTGTCGGGGCTTCCGCCGCCACCGAAGCAATGCTGGCGAGGGAGATGATAGCGACACCGGCGATCAAGAGGAGCGCTACAGCCTTGGATCTGATTAAAGCCATTGCCGCCCTCGCGAATTCACTAAATTTGCTTGAAATAATCTTGACGATGGTGTCGAATCCGGCTTTGAAGGAAAAAGGAACAGCCGAAGGCGGGATGATCGGGATGAACCGGATCTGTTGCCAGCGGAAGAAGATGCAACGATGCGATCGTACTCGTCCGATCAGGTAAAGATGCAACGATTCGAGGGCTTCATTCGGAAGCTGGTACTTGACAGTGAAGTTCTGACCACCAAGAAGATGTCGGGATCGAGCTGCGAGCGGTGGTTCAGTCTTCGAAAAATTACCGAGCGGGATCGAGCTCTCCAGGGCAAGCGGAACAGGGGAAGGAGATGAACTTGGAGATTTAACAGCAGGGACTGGTGAAGGAGGAGCTCGGAGGCTTGATCGCCGGAGCAGGAGAAGGAGCCTTCGATGGAGTAGAAGAAGATGTCGGCTTTGCACCTGGAGCAGGAGATGGAGCCGGTAAGCCAAGAAGATAATTTTTAAGGACAAGGAGAGAGATTCTGCCTCTTATCTGGATATGTTTGGTGTGAAAGACAAATAAATTTCTAGTTGCCAAATCTAGTCATCATAAATTATTGGGCCAGGTGGTACTTTTCAAGGAAGGAAATTGAGAGAATTCTCCATCAATAGTAAGGCATACTTCCGGAAGACATATTGCACTTTCTTGCAGGATTTGGTCAGGAGGCTTAAAGTATAACAGGTGACAATAGCTACTGCAATAGTATTTTGTCATTGATTTTTCCTTCGCCAATCACATGCAAAGAGTGACAGGATGACAATTGCAACGGTTTGTATGTTCCTTCTGGAAAGGTTGAAGAAACGCCTCGCCCACAGTGGGATGTAATTCTAATTTCATATGAGGTTATTCATTAAAAGGATCCATCTACTGTCCAGAGAATTAAGAAGTTTATGAACAGCAGAAGGAGCTCATCTTATTGGGGGAAAGACTAGTTCTTGCTACTCTCCATCCATATAAACCCCTTGTAGAAACTATAAAAAAAAAATTAAGGCGGAGAACTTTACGAGCAAAACCATGCCGCCCAACCATCTCACGATAATGGAGCTGAGAGCAGCAGCAGAGCAGGAACCGCAGGCACTGTTGGATCTGTTAATCCGCCGACGGCATCCTCAGCTGTCTGCAAGAATCCAGCGCTATTAAACGCTCGAGAAGCAGCACAAATTCCTCAAAATAAGCATCCTGGAACACAGCAGGCAAATATTGATGGCAACTTTGTTTTTCCTCATGAGGCACATAATTACAACAATGAACATTTGACTGTTGATAATAAGAGCACTACCTGGGAATACAATAAAGATGGTGACGGTAAAAACGTTCAAAACTATGAAGCTGCAAGTGGGGCGACTAGCGAGAAAGACAAGGCTTCCACGAAACCATGACAAAGATTTACAAGGACAAAGTAAAAGCAGCTCTGGAGAAGCAGCGAAAGCTCCGAAATGTTTCATCAAAGAAAAATGCGGTTTTTGACGAGGATGACCTTATTGAAAGGGAGCTTGAGAATGGAATTGAGTTGGCTTCGGTGGATAGGGTACGGAAAGAGAAGCAATTATCAGAGGCGCTAACAGTAAGCGATGTGACGATATCAATCGGAAAAGGGCAGCAAAGAACTAGCTACGTGTCCGCTCTATCGACCAGTGGAAGAACCGTCCGCGAAAGGGAAGGAGATGAAGCAGTTGACGCGGACAAGAACGTTGTCGACAAAGGATACCACGAGTGGAAGCGTCGGGAGACAGGTTTGAGAAGGTTGTACTAGTCGGCGAGCCCAGACACGAGAGGGAGAGGACTTAGAAGGACGACGCAGCCCGGGACAATGCTGTGGAAGACGAATCAAAAGCGGAGAATAGTTCCTCCCTTCCCGCCGGCCTTCTCGCGGGAAGGGAGTTTTGGCGATCCTTCAACGATTATCAGTGGTTAAGGCAAAATTATGGCTCTGATACCATGTTAAATTTTAGAAAAATGCAGAATAAAGTGGAATACTTCGGAATACTTTCATTAATATGAACGGGGGTATAAGTAACTCTTACAAGAATTTTAAAATAGGAAAAATAATAAAAAAAATGATATGAAAGGAAAGATACATCACATGATATCTCCAATAATTAATTTATATTAATTATTAGGAGATAATAAGAAATAATATAAATTAGAAAACAAATAATTTCTAATATATGAAAAGAAAAAATCTTTTTATATTAAGGAAAGAATTTATTCCTCATAACTATGAATAAATTATTTCTTATTATAAGTCTTAACAGAAAAGATAATAAATCTTGTAATTTAAAAAAGATATTTCAGCAGCTGTCATGAGATCTACAGTCATCATCTCCTTGACGACGTTGTGTACAGCGGACCTCGATAGGGTCAATCGAATGACCCTCAGAACCTGTCGATCCAACAGATTTCATTCAGCTCCGTCCATCCTTTCAAGTATTTTCCCCAATAACGGAAGATGAAGTTTCTTCCAACATAGATAGTCATTTATCTGCATCTTATAGTAACCAAAATCTATGTCATCTAGTTTCTCGATCCCTGAAAACTTCACTTCATCTACAGTCATCATTCTTCTTCATATCCAAACAAAACTCTTATATCAGTTGTTGTGGTATATATTTATAAAATAAAATAATGATCTTCGATGAAGCGAAAAATAAAACGAGCAAATTCATGTCAGAAAACAGTAACACAACGGAACATACAGATTTACGTAGTTCAACAAATTGACAACGTCCACGAAATTGCAGAGTATTGTACTACTTGAAAAATTTACACCGGTCGATCTTCTCGACTTACAAGAAGATCTCTCACTTTGTTGCTCTTTCTTCTTCTCTTTCTACTCTGAGATACACCGAAAAAGATAAACTTACAAGAAAAACAAACTCAATTTCTCTTCTGTCACAAGCCACCAAGAAGAAGCCAAGGGAGAACAATCATCTTCTTCTTTCTTCTTTCTTCTTCCTTTACAGCAAGGAACTACTGCTTGCATTTCTATTTATCTGTCCCGAGGAAGCCCGAAGAAGAACACAAAAGAGGGTTGTGTTATTTCCTTTCTTCCTCTTCTGCAAAACACGTTGAAGCCCTCTCGAATCTCTCGCCTGTGGCAGTTGATTACAGAAGATAATTCGAAGGGGAGTCCTGTTCGTAACTTAAAGAAGCAGAGGGCATCGTTTCGCGAATCGTAAATGGGAGCAGTTCGCGAAACTGTAAGGTCGCAGCGCGACCTTTCGCTATCAGGAACAGGGAGGTGGGAGCGGGATCGGGAGGAGGGAGCAGGCTCCAGCTAACATAGCTCATTGTCGCCAAGATCGGCCTGTCAGTGGGTTGGTTATGCTACCTTCAGCTGGTCCAGGGAGAACCAGCTCCCGTATATGCGTAACATTACTCTCCCAAAAAGACATTGTTCTTAAGGTGGAGGAATGGAAATTGCTTGTGGATCACCTCGTAAGGCTCTCATGTTGCTTCATAGTTGGTAGCCACTTCCATTTAACCAGTACCTCATTTGCTCCCCCTACTCCTCGAAGCACTTCTTTGATCTCTAATGGCTCCAAAATCACCTCCAGGTCTTCCGTCAATGTCAACAGTAGTGTAAGTGACGGTGTATGATATCATATCGCATGTTTCATCTGTGACACATGGAAGACCTAGTGTAGTACGGACGATGGTGGTGACCTCATATAATAACCTACTTCCCTGATGTGCGTCATCACCTCATATAGTCCATACTGCTAGAACCATGTCTCTCTCCTCCAAGTACTAATCGTCGCTAGATACTATTGTGGCGCCATGCCCATAACGTACCAAGTGAGGTGCATCCTGCCAGTACAATATCTTGAAATGAGTGATATGTGATGTGGTGAGGTACTACGTGTTATACCAATATTCGGTCTATGCAATCTACTTGGCCCATAGCTTCGGCGTATCAGACATAAAACAACGCATGTATGTCTCCACACTATTGTTGGTCACCTCTGTCTGTCCATCGGTCTTGGGATGATATGTAGCCTCTTGAGGATTGTCCCTTGCAACCTGAATAGCTCTTTCCGGAAGTGATTGAGGAACACCTTGTCCCTATCTGAAACAATTGATTATGGTACCACGTGCAAACGAACCACTTCTCAGATAAACAACACCGCGACAGAGACCGTCGTGTAGGGATGCTGTAAGGGAATGAAATGTGCATACTTACTCAGGCAATCCACGACCAACTTGATCACCGTATTGTTTCATCATTTTCATCGGAAGTAAGCATAAATAAGGGGAAAAAATTAAAGAAAATTATCGAAACAAAATCACCTAACTCGTTCCTCATAAACAATCCCAATCAAATCTACAAACCCATTGCATGTCAACAACCAAATCCAAAAAACTAAAAAAAAATGTGGTCTCAAACTTTACCCATTGCCTATCAANGAGGGAAGCATGTGGCTGAAAAAGCTTGGTAGATCAGCACCCATGGCTTTCACTGTGGTCTGTTGGGGTGGAGACAGATTTCATCAGCCAAAGGACCACTTTTAATTATAGGCATCTCTACTGTCTTATATCTAAGGCCTAAATTGGGAGCATTTTTTTGTTTTTATTTTTATTTTTTAAATTAATAAATTGGTCTAAAATGAATAAACTGTTTTTTTTTTCTTATAAATTTAAAATTAGGTTTGTCTACATCAATTGCTCATTTGATTGTATAATAGCTGATATGGTGTTGCATTAGTTAATTTTATAGAAAAATAAATTATATTTAAGTAAAAAAATTTGAAATAATATTTTTAATTGATAGATTTATATTTTTAGGCAAAAATCTTATTTTTTATTTTTTATACTATTTAATAACAAAGTTTATAACTACATGCATTACCGGGTTTTAAATTGATAGTTTTTAAAACATAGAGAATATTATGTAACTTTTGTGAACAAATATCGAGAGTTAGAACCGAGTGAAAGAGACAAAAAAGAGTAGAGCAGGTCAAGAATTTGCTTGAGAGAAAATCAGGGGGAGAGCGGTCTATTTTATTCCTATCTTTATCCCATATTTATGAGAGCATATTTTGTATAATTACAAAAAAATGAACTGTTATGAAAATCGTTATTAATATGATTAATATTTTAATTTACTATATTAATTTTATGTTATATCTGTATTACAATTTAAATTTTAATATAATGGTAATTGGTTTGGTCGACCCGTCTGAGCTTGATTGGTTACAACGACCGACCGAGTGGAGACTGCATTTCGAAGTGTATGCCGGTCGATTGACACGCCCGATTGTATACTTGTATGGTAATCTCCCTCGTCAAAGGGTTAACTGCAAGTCAGTTGCTCCTGTTCTCACTTCGAGCGATCGGAGTTGCACTTTGAAATAATGGATTATAAAATTTATTTATTATATACCTAAATATGAATTATTATGTAAATCTTCCAAAATGACATCTTAGATAATAATTTTATCACTCCATCATCACCCCTTAAAACATTATATAAATTTATAACTTTAATTAATAAATAAAAATATACTCCAAATGCAAATCAATATTTATAATACACCAATAGTCATTAGTCTTCAATGCAGCCATAATTTTTTTAATGGCAAATTGGCATTATTTTATCTTTCTCGCCGTCTACATGTCGGCCGTTGAGGACATCGCACATGCGGACCGAAAAAAGAGCATACTACACACGTGTGAATCATGGGGCCCACATGCAGGCTGTGGGAACCGGGAAGTGGACGTGGGCCCACTCGTGGAGATTGGGACAGAAGTCACGTGAGGTTCCTTGTAATTAAAAATATTTTTCGATATTATTTCATGCGAAACATTTTACAAAAACGACCCTTATAATTTCATAATCACGAGCGAAATTTTACGAAGTCATGATAGCCGTCGTTAAAAAGTAACAGTGATTTTATATAAGTTAAAAATTTTAAGTACGACCCTTTTCAAATAATATATATATATATATATATATGTTACTTTTGTATATTAAAAGTGTGCCGGCCATGACCGTGATGAGAACTAACGATCAAGAGGAGATTAGTACAGCGAAGAATGACTTCACCGACATAAGACTGTGAGGTCTATTTAATTGACCGAATGCAACCATTCGAGCCAAAGTAAAAGCCGACAAGATGTAGGTGCCCGAGTCAAAGCTAAAACTGATTGAGACACGAGGAGAACAAAAAAGACGACTAAGTGATGCGAGCCCAAGCCATTCAAATTGAAACGAGACAAATAGGCATGTGAGAAAACACTACAAGAAAAACGACCCAACACAACAACGAATCTTCCAGAACATACAAAATGCGGAAATGTTCAGTTTCACAGTACCATTGATCATCCCATGGACGCTCCTGAGGCTTCTCATTAGAGATAGAAAATTAATTATGCAACAAAGTGTCTTACAGTCATCCCTCATACTCTCCATATCGAGGAGCAAACTGCTTATCGAGTTAAGGTGATTTACCATCAGCTCGATAGTTTATTGTCGCTATACTGACAAAAACTCCTCACCTGATAATTCACATTTTACTCGATAGTTTCGTCTTGCTCTACCGAGAAGAACTCCTCACCAAAAGTATAGGATTGACAGTCGTACTAGATAAATTGATCGACAAAGCCAATCAAGCTCAACCGATTGGGCCAAAAATCAATCGAGCAATAAACTTTTATATGAACATACATAAAATTCAATAAGTAATTCTCCATCTTATAACATCTTCTTACCCTATTTTTAAAGCACACAATAAATTTATAATCCACACATATATTATAGAATCGTTTCAATTGAAGTAGATAACATAATTTTTTTTTTAAAATTTAAATTAAATAAATTGACCTGTCACATGTAATTTTTATTTATTTATTTATACATAAGATTGCCGTGCAAAATAATACTCTAAACTTTATTATATTTGTTTTACAAGATGGATTATTATTATTTTATTAAAAAATATATATTAATTAATATTCAAAGACTTATTATCATCAATAATAGAGGGCGTGCCCCAATTAATAATAGGCAACATCGGGCTTAGGGTCCGCACGTGCGGTGCACGAGGGCATCACATGGGTTGCAGTGGCAAGTCTTCTCAATAATCCGTCCTTAATACACATATCAACATAAATGCTAATTAAAATAATAAATGATTATGTCTATGTTCTGAGTATCAATATTTCTGCCATTTAATTATTTTCAGTTGGATATAACAATCTTTCGTGTCACTAATTTTTCATCTTATAAGGGCTGAGATTTCCTTCCATTATCTTCAGGCCTCGTTCTTTTAAGTAAATCAGTTGAACATGAAAAATTTTTTAAGCTCGATTTATAAACGAGCTAAACACAAATATCTCTTTGTTCGCTCGTGTTCGGCTTGTTTTAACGCGAAATAAAAAAAAAAATCATAAAATTATTTCTATAACAATAAATAAATATATTATTTATATAATCATATATTATATATATTTATATCTAAATTTAAATCACAATAACTCATGTGGTAATATGATTATGTGTCTTCTTTTACATAGATTTGATCCATGTTCCAATCCAACACTCGACGTTTAATTCTTTCAATTAATTTTAACGAATCAAACAACGAACAAAAATATTTAAATCGAGCCGAACGCAAACACAGTGCTCACGATCCAATTTCTAACGCGAGCAATTTCAAACAAGCCTGAGCTCACTCAAGCTCGGCTCGTTTACAAACCTATTCGGATACTCACCTTCTTACACATCATTCTTGACTTCTGTTATGTGAAGGAACGTGCATAACTACGAAAGCTTTGAATCACCAACATTATATTTCTATACCCGACTTATATAATATGAATACGATCACTTCGATAAAAAAATCACCGTTTGACATTTAATATGCCCAATCAAACTTTGAACAAGTCATGTATCTCAACATTTATTTCATATTTTCAAACAGTGTATGTCCCCTTCCATTGTAATCAAAGCACACAAGATACTAAATGTACATTATACTGTTCACATGAAGACCTTATATGTTCTCAAATATGGTTAGGTGTTTTGTACTCATTAAGAATATAAAAGGAAATGATGAAATAGTAAGTACTAAATAAAGTGTTGGTTAATTATAGAATGTAAGATAAATCACAATTTATTGCAAGTATATATTACTACATGGTTAAATAAAAAAAGAAAGATTTATTTACATACCACTTAATTCCTGTGTATTTATATATCTAACACGTAAACAACAATTGTTTCAGTTACATGTCGCCTTATCTATGCATGAAAATATTTATAATATTTTAAAAAAAATTAAAATAATGAATTTTTTTTTTGTCAAAAGAGCCTTTATATTTGTAGTGCATAAAGAAAAAAAATTTGTAAAAGTGGATCTAAAATATCATTCATCGCATTAATCATGCAACAACTAATATGGGAAGGATAATATTTTTAAGGAAAGAAAGTAATGAATCACTTTATTGTGGGACATAATTTTATTTATTTATTGCTATTATATTAAATAGTTGAATGTTGGCGATGAAGATGTGGCACATGAACTGACCAATGAAATTTGATTGATTCAAAAAAATTTCTTGCTTCCATAGGACTATATAGAATGGAGAAATGTTAGGTAGTGCTTTGCTTCTATTTGAAGGCAAAGTTGCAAGGGAATGAATGAGCCATGTGACTATGGTGTCAATTTTTGTTTTTTATTTTGACCAAGGAGTGGAAGATAATATTGTAAGTGGATCCTGGCATGTTTGTGCGTGCGCGTGTGTCTATACATATATACATACATACATATAAATATATAACTTTATTATGTTCCTGTTGGATCCTAATTTATTCTTTGTGAATCACGCCCCGAGAGTTAGAGCCGGATGAAAGAGAGGAGGAGAGAGAGTATAGTAAGTCTGAAATTCACTATTGCAAGAGTTGATGGAGAGGTCCCTTTATTTGTATTTTTGCTCACTATTTATAGGGATGCATTTTGTATAATTATAGAGGGAACAATTATGGAAACCATTCTTAATGTGATTAATGCACTAATTATTTGTATGGATTTCATGTCATATTTGCATTACAATATGAATTTCAGTTATGGCGGTGATCGGTTGGCCGACTGTCAGTGGACTGAGATGATTAGTTGAGTGACTGAGACGATTAGTCGAGTGACGATTGTGTCCTCCAACATATGTGTCGATCGGTCGAGGTGTTCGGCCACAAGTTGTGGATTAGTCGGCCTGCTGCGGTTGGGCGCTCCTACGCGCATCCTGGTCGGTCAATACCGTAGGCGTGGTTCGCCGTTAGAGTTTCTTGCTATGAGAGACAAGTCAAATTTTCCCTGCCCAGATGGTGGTAAGGTGGTGGGACGCTCTGTCTACTAAACTCTATTTGAGCCGTCTAATGGCTTTGAGATCCATGCTAATTTGGGTGTATACATTACAACTATTTATAACGACCATATATTTTTTTGTCTAAACAATATAATTGTTTAGTTTACCTCTCTCTCTCTCTCTCTCTCTCTCTCTCTCTCTCTCTCTCTCTCTCTCTCTCTTAAAAAAAATATNATATTTGTTTATTTTCCCTCTCTCTCTCTCTCTCTCTCTCTCTCTCTCTCTCTCTCTCTCTCTCTCTCTCTTAAAAAAAATATCTTAGTGAATATAATTGATATGTCACCATGTAATTTATATCATCAAACACAAATCTTTATGCATCTTGGGTAAAAAGTCATCAAAATTGAATCAAGCAAGCTATGATTTTTTAAAATTTAAAGTGAAAATGTGATTCCCAATAAATAAAGCCAAATGGACAATGACACTAAGGGTCTCTTTGGGGCATGTGAGCGAAAGGATTGCAGTGGCTTTTACAAATTTTTTTTTATCTTTTTTTATGTGAGACCGTAGCTAGAAAGTTGTCACCACACCTAATCAAGAGTGGTATGAGTTTTAGTGGCAGCCAAAACACTGTTTACTCAATCAGATAAAAATGAGGTGATGTTCCGCACCGCCGCCCCAAACAAACTCAAAATTATCCAGTTCTGAGTTCAAATAGGACTAGATCAATGATTTCGAGTGCAATTGAATACTTTATTGAGTTAATTTAAGGACTAATTAATCTATAAATTTGATATGCTTATAGTTAAATCGAGTGGCTAGATTTAAGAGATCCAACAAGCCCAAGACCCCCAACACTCATCTCAAAGTGATATAATAAATCTGCAATATAAATGATCGTTTTAAGCGCATTTACTTGGCCAAATATTTAATAACCTTTTTTCAGAAAATTAATTGTCAAATAAATACAAGCAATTTGATAAGAGTATGCTAATATAATTTTAATTAAATAACGGCTTTGTCTGTTCATGACTCATGAGAAGGACAAAACTTTGATAATAATGAATGTGGTCCCCACAATCACTTCAGAAAATAGACTTGATTTGGACTTAGAAAAGGATGTCTTATAATCCAATAGAAATAGTTATTATTTCATTGATACATTACAATAAACTACATTTTTATAATATATTTTGCATTGTTTAGGGTATAACTGCAAATGAAAAAGTTAGTCTTTCCTTAATAACGGGTGTTCGTGATCCGCTCATTAAGTAGCTCGTATTTGATCTCATCCTTAACAAATTAACCGAATACTTGCACCAAGTTCAAATAACATTTCTAACATATTATAAGAGAGATGTACATTAAATAGAAGAACAATCATAATATATTGTTGCATATTGGAACATTTGTGGAGATAGAGAAATAATGCAACTTCCTAACGTTGTGTGAAACTCATCGCACACAGATAATGAAAATGGGCATGACCCACCAAAAAAGTTTAATATGGAAAACCCGAAAAGGGAAACAACCAAGGGACTTGATTTAGTTAAAATGATCCACTATAAGATTTCAAGTATTAAAGTAAACTATTATTCCGCATCTGATGCGGAAAGATCAAGATGATACATCAATTACAATGTTTGTCCATATATAGTATACAAAAAGATTCATCGTATTCTGAATGTGGTACTCGAGAAGGGTTGCCACATGGAGTTATTATCAGAACTTTAATCCACCATGTTAGATATGCGTCATTGCAGAGTATTTGAGATACTTTGCTACTCAACAATCCACCAACTTCGGAGAGCAAGGGACAGTCGATAGTGGTCAACGACAAGCATCGAGTAGTGGTCAACGACGGTCTGCAACTATGGAGGTGGAGATTTATCTAGTGGCCTTCACTCCTAAACAACACTTAACATTGACTCCTCTTTTCGGTTTTTTTTCTCCTTCAAGTGAGGACGTGTATTTATAGGCCCTGGAGAAAGAGCATTTCATCCATTTGGCAAATAACCACCATAACCACTCGATCGAACGACTCATGTTGATTCCCCTTAATTGTAAAAGGTTTTTTTGATGATTTGATGGCCTTAATGACCTTAGAATTAAGGGAGTTTAGACTTGCTAGATTCCTCTCATTTAGACGTTAGATTTGATTATAAGCATGTCAAAATTGGAGTTTATTTGACCCTTCATTAGTTGTCTAAAGCCTCAAAATGTGGTTTAATGACTTGATCCATGCTTGATTGGATTTGATTTAGATTAATTTTAGTATCATTTGGTTCATCTCATCAAACCGGTCAATTTTACAGTAAGTTTGTTGAAATAGAAGCCCTGAATGAATTTCATATAGAATTAGAACAAAAAATTAATCAAAAAATGCCTTGAAACTTGTGCCAAAAGCCTCGAGATTCATGTGAGATGGTAAAAATTGTTGATGACACAACATGTGTGTGTGTGTGTTCAACCCAAATTTGTATGTGAATTGCGCCGAAGAAATAAAGTTTGATAATGAGAGAGAAATGTATAGAGAGGTGATAAATGAGTTATTTTTTGTGATGGTTTCAATAGCTAATACAAAAAATGTCCATCTGTTTATAGAAGATTAAAGATATTATTAAATGATAATTACACCCCCAATCAGTCGACTTTGTGACATGAGGTTGGCAGGCCTTAGGCGGGCCGCCTCCTAACCGACCAGCATCTCGGTCGGTCAACCTCTTGTTCGACTAATATTAGCCTAATCCATAACAACTATTTGGCCGTCCTCTAGATACATTGAACTATTTTGGTAGAGACTCGCCTGACGATATATACACCGTTCTGAACGGTTAGATTCACAAAAGATCCAGTTAAGAGTATTTTATTATACTATATACATATAACATGCCGCTTATGCAAAAAAATTTTCCATGAGCATTTATAATCATGCCAACTTTTGTCTCCCAATCATTGGTGTGTTGATTTATTTTTTATATTTTTATAATTCTAAGAACCCCACAATATTTATTGAGTCTATTGAGGTGAAATATCAATGATCGTTTCAATCAATAGCAGGATCATCATCACCATCATCATAACTACCTCCATGGCTCCATCAATTTTATTTTATTTATTTGAAACCGATTTTATCAATATTTAAAGTTTATTTTTCCTTGCAAAATATCTCACAATTTTTTTTTTGCAAATTAAATCTAAATTATTATTTTCATCCATTTACATCAATTCATGCTTTTTTTTTTAATTTAATTATGCCACTTCAGCTCTTTATTTTGCACCAAGCACTTAAACTTTCATATTTGCAATCATGTCACTCAAATCTTAACCTCAGATAAAAAATACCATCATCACTCTCTTTAGAAATCTAATTCAAATCAATGAACCCTAATTGCTCAATTTTAATTTGATGTATTCAATCAATCGCCTCCTCCTTTGCTTGGGTTCTAAATCAAACATAATCACACAAGATGCAGTTTTAAAAATCTAATTAGTTCATATTAAATTTATAATTTCAACATTAATCCTTTCTTATTTCTAATTTATAACAATTTTTTTTTTCTACCCATCGAATATTCCAAATTAAAAAACTATCCTAACATGTTAGTTTAGTATTATTATACTCTAATTAAAAATATTAAAGTTGTAGATGCTTCCTACCTAGCAACCTTGCTGTTTTTGTTTAATCCCCAACATCATTATCATTATTACAAGTAATCTACCACTAAAGATTTATTATCACTAATAATCTTTTATAATCTTTCACCAACCATACATTGTTATAATTTTTTTAATATTTCATTAAGGGAAATTTACATAAATATCACACGATTCTTACATATTCGCATCTAACTCCTGAACTTTCATATTTATATGCACACTAATCAGATATTTAACATTCATCTTACTAACTTTTTAGAAGTAAAATATACATTTACATGCATAATTTTATAACACCAGTGTTATAAATATAAATATTAAATTTTAGATATTAGATATGTAAATACATAAAAAAATGTGTGGAATGTATGTAAAATTCCCTTTTTTAAAATTTATTTTTGATGATTTTCTTTCCTAAACATTCATTCCATTTTCATCTATTATCTACCATTGCATCTTCTTTCATTCCCTTCCCTATAGCTGAGCACGAATATTGAGGTATTATCATATGGACAATCCGACATGATCAACACAAACTATATGGCAAATCTTTTGATCTAAGTCAAAATTAACCATAACTCCCAATCTAAAAATCAAGCCACTAACTCTATGTATTCAAAGGGGGCTTAAAGAGAATTGTGATTGAGAAAATTTCAAGACCAACATCTAAAGCTATGTATTCAATACAAACACTTGAGACATTATCATCAAGCGTAACTCCCGTTGTCATCAACAAGGCCGACACTCGTTATCACGTGTAAGTTTGATGCCCTCAATCATCGCCAAGGCTAACCCATGCAATCGCCAAAAAGGTTGGCGCCTGCAGTTACCATCAAGAAAATTGACGCTCATTATCTCTATAAAAATCAATGCTAGCCTTCTTCTAGTCTATGTTCTCACCTCATAATAGAACGATCGAACAAAACCGCCAATCATTTACTTTTGAAAATTCAAATGTCTTAAGGGGCATCCTACTAGCCCATAAAATCATCATCCATATTTCATATCTAATTCCGTTTTCATTAACATTTTCTTAAGTCAAAAGAGATTACATCATTTATAATATAATGCTTCATTACTATTGAAATCATCATCCCAACATTTTCATATAAAAATCTCTATACATCTCCTATGAACTTGAGTCATACAAATGCATGCCATATTTTCATTTTAGCACAATAAATTTCCTATTAATTGCTGAGAATATACCAACATGCAAGGATGATCATTCATTAACTTATCATTTCAATTTTACTAAACAACCAAAAAAAAATTTTAGTACCCTAGCACTCAGATCAATACAACATAGCCAATCAAATTCTAATTTTAGCAAATTTATCTTAAACCATCATTATTATCATCTCCTTAAACATCTCTCATTCAAACAACTCACCTTCTATAAATATGATGTCAACATCTATATCACCATCTTTCTGCAGTTAATCATAAAAAAGGGAACATTTACATGTATACCACACAATTCTTATCTATTTACATATCTAACCCCACCCACAGTTTAATATTTACATTTATAACATCTTGTTGTCATAAACCTATGCATGAAAAGATGTCTTTTCCTTTTAGAAAGATAATGAGAGTGATACTTTTGATGTGATGTTAAAAATTTTAGTATACATGCAAATATAAATGTTTAGGTGTTAGATATGTACATACGTAAGAATTGAATGGTATGTACCTAAATTACCCAAAAAAAAAATTTACTTGACATCTAAACTTGAATAAAAAGAACGAACCCAAAGAACCCAGTTGAAGTCAAGAGAAAACATTGAAAGTCTACCTCCTTTCTCCCAAACACTTAATAGGCTCAATGTTGAAGAAAATAAGCAAATAGCCCGTTCTATGTAAAAATTAAACAGCTACTGCTAGTGCCAAAATAAAAAATTGTTTTAGGAATTATTTTGCAATTAAGTTGAAATAGGCACAATCAGATAATAAAGTAAGAACACTCTGAAGGCATTTCATATGGCGACAGATTATTTTTATTGAAGTAAATGGAATCGGTAAAATGAGACGGAGAATAAAAATTTACTGTGGTGGGCCATACCCCCAGTAGTCATTACGGATTTCATCGTCGAACTTTTGCTTGAGTTCTGGATGCTTCTGGAAGTATTCCTCAGCAGTCATGGTCGATATTTTTTGCTGCAAAAATTTACGGTTAAATAAACATCGAGGATTATTTCAGCTTTAATAGTAAAAGAAAGTTAGGACTATTTTGGCACTTTATATATTTAGCACCTAAACTTTCATATTTACATGCATAACACTCAAATTTTTANCTTACGGTTAAATAAACATCGAGGATTATTTCAGCTTAATAGTAAAAGAAAGTGAGGACTATTTTGGCACTTTATATATTTAGCACCTAAACTTTCATATTTACATGCATAACACTCAATTTTTTTATAACAAATCAAAATAATTTTTCACCAACTCGTTGAAAGTGAAATTTACCTTCTCATACATTAAGTTCATCACACCCAAAAAAAAAGTAAATATCGAAGTGTTAGAAATGTAAATACATAAAAATTGTGTGCAATGTCTGTAAATTTCCCTACAAATAATTATTGAAGTTTGTGTTATGTATGTAAATATATAGATATTCTGTGGTATGTATGTAAATCCCCCCAAAAAATAATTAGATTGTGAATCAACAAATGGGGACTTTCTCACCTTCAACTCTCGAACCTCGTCGATTTCCNATTTTTAATAACAAATCAAAATAATTTTTCACCAACTCGTTGAAAGCGAAATATACCTTCTCATACATTAAGTTCATCACACCAAAAAAAAAAGAAGTAAATATCGAAGTGTTAGAAATGTAAATACATAAAAATTGTGTGCAATGTATGTAAATTTCCCTACAAATAATTATTAAAGTTTGTGTTATGTATGTAAATATATAGATATTGTGTGGTATGTATGTAAATCCCCCCAAAAAAAAATTAGATTGTGAATCAACAAATGGGGACTTTCTCACCTTCAACTCTCGAACCTCGGCAATTTCCTTTTCCAACCTTTCGCTCTCCTTCAGGGATGCCTGTTCTGCTTCTTTCAGCTCTACCAACTGATGAAATGAGACGGATATGAGGTTTACAAAGCCATACAAAATATTACTTCCTCCACCAATTCAAGCAATCCATGCAATACACAGGTGACAATATATATATACATATATATATTCTTGTAATTATTGTAACTGTTTTAGAAGTTAGATACGTAATTGTTTTAAAATTCATTATATAGAATCGATTAAAAGCATAAATTTGGCAAATTGCAAAGTTATTTCCAAAATAAGATAATTAAATTTATTAATAGTCATATTATAATTTAAAAACACTTTGTTCAATCAATTACAAACTTTTCATATTTGCAAGTCGTTAAAAATTAAAATCGATTCTAATTATATTTTCAAAAATAATTCTAAAAACTTGTGATTAAGTTAGACCCTTTAATAGTACTTAATAGACTTTTTTTTATATTTCTAAATTAATTAAGAATCATTAATTAACAATATATTTTTTATTTTTAATTGATTCTGTACCTTTTGTTATTATTTTTTCATAAATATTTAAAATTGAATTAAATCGTTCAACAATTGGATAAAAGCAAATTATACATTATTATTTATATAATTATATTAACTTATTAAAACATACTGTAATATTTGGAACAGGACATGATGTATCTATTATATCAGATATCATATAGATTTAATAAATGCAATTTAACAATCTTTTAAAACAACTTTAAAAAAATACATTCTTTCAATTCAAGAAATTAAAATTTTAAACATCTGAAAATGACTCAATTTTACAATGCTAAACTTCCTCACTCATTATGGCTTCATAATATGTATATAAATTAGATAGGTTTTATTTATGTGTTTTCACATTCTCTTTATGATGACTTGCAAAAAAAATACATTCATTTCTATTAACGTAATAAAATTTTAAAAGGAATTGTCTACCTCAATTGAATCTTAAAAGGTAGCTTAATAATATGTATATAGATGTCATATTTTAAGCCTATCCAAACAGTTTTTGCCATTAGATGAAAAGATAAAGAGATAAAAACAAGGGGCATTTACATACATACCACCCAATTCTTGTGTATTTACATATCTAACAGCTAAACTTTAATTTTTACATTTATACCACCTAAATCTTTCATATCACATCAAAAATACTACTAGTGAAATAAATCTTTTCATGCATAGGTAAGGTGGCATGCATGTAAAAATTGAAGTTTAGGAGTTAGATATGTATATACATAGGAATTTAGTGGTCTGTATATAAATCTTACCAAATACAAATGAAGAACAAAGACGGTCTTACCAGAGCATCAAACTTGGGTTTGTATTGTGGAGTCACAGTGTCAACAAACTTGGGTATCTCTACGCCTGCAAGATTGAAGTTTAAAAAACTCAGCTAGTAGGGTTAGTAGCATGAAAGTTGGAGCTTAAAAATCTTGCATCAATAGCCAGACAAAACATTCCAAGTCAAGAACCCAAGGAAACATTTCCCATCTAAATTATTATCATTAAAAATAAAAATCGACATCATTAGTCTTGCGGCACTTAGCCCAATCATTTAGGGTTGATTTAAATTTTTTTTATTTCCATTCATTAACATTCTGCGCCACCCAATATCTAATTATATTATCTTAATCTATAATTTCATAAATCTTTCATATTAATTTAATACATCTATTTTAGTAATGCATAGTCTATATCATTTGTTATGCATGTTCTGAAGCCATTCAAATATATATTTTTACTAAGGAGCCATATGATTTGCTGAAAAAGGAGTGCAGTGTCATTGAAATGTAGTGTGAATATTTTAGAGTTGTTTAGTAAAGTTTTAAAAAAAAAAGAAGAAAGAAAATTACCTTTTTGAGTTTAATTTGATGAAAAATAAAAAGACCAATGGATGCTGACGGCAGAGTGCTAACTGGTAGCGGTAGAAGGCAAACAACATCAAATGAAGTGGCATGCATTGGCCATGAAGGATTTTTCTTTTTCATGAAGGCTGAAGCGGCTAGCGCTAGCCGGAGATAGAGGTGGTGATGGGTGTGCGGGATGAGGCAGAGGTGGCAGGGACGTTGGAAGTGGCGGTTATGACGGTGGTGGCCGTGTATTTAGAAATAAGCCAAACGACCAATTTTCAATTACATCAAATTTGACAAAAAAAGGTTTTCAAATTCACCAAAACCTTATATTGCATTCAAATTACATCCAACCAAACCGCTAAATTTTCCAATTACCTATATTTGGTTACTATGCACCCATAAAGCATCTAACCAAAATGTCTATCCTAATTGGAACACCCACAATCAATATAATAATCTCAGCTTTGCATATTTAATATGACAATTAGTGACTTTTCTAATACCTGCTTCTCCACAATATTCTCTCACTTGAAGACCTGCCAACTCTAAAAAAATACAGACCCAAAAGAGTTGAATCTATAGCTCATGGACCTACATTTTAGATATCCTCATTTGCATCATTATGTTTCGACATAAAACAGATGTAAAATACTTGACTCTACAAAACTTAGGCAAACACTTTAAATATCAGCATAACCATTCAATCAATAATTGCAATGATTGATGATATATAACACAAGGAATTGCATGAACTTTCAACAACATTGACTAACAATCTTTAATTTCATTCACATCACATTCCTAACAATTTACAAAAGTACCCAAACAAAAAATTGGCCAATCAATGAAATTTTTCCCCTAAATACGATCCTATTGGGCTGCTGTCCTTAAGTAATAAAATTAACTAATCAAATACCATGCAAAAATCCAAAAACTTAAGATGCTGCATTGTGTCTCTAATTGCCTGTAAAATATATTAACCAGCAACATAAGATATTTTTGTAACAAAAACAATAATTTTTTACTGAATATCTTACAGCCATTACTTTCACGTACCCTTGAAAACTCTTGATATTGATGCAACAATAAATAATAGCTACACAAAAGACATCAACGATTGCAGAAGGCATCAAATATTTCTGCTGAATTTCAAATGCTTTATCATTCTTATGATGAAATAACTTAAACTATTTCATTAATGTCGTGGCCATAGTATACGACCATAAAAAGTTAATGAAACTAACGAATTAACATGTAAATCTAGGATATAAATAACCCTTCATACAGGAAGATATGTGGCATTTATTTACATTACACTTATGGCTAACTCCAATGATTATCACCATGTAATTCAAAGAACACCTTGTGCTATGAAGCATTTTCTCCAGTTTTAATGTTATCAATAGTTATTAACTATGCCTACATACATGAAAATATATCACATATACATATTTTAAATTCATGCATTAACGGTCGTTTGCTAGTCCATAAATGTAACCATGTCTATGAATGAAGTTTTTTTGTATTTCTTTTTCGTGTATATGAAGCTCAAATGGTTCAAAGTCTCAAGAGAAAGTCTGCATAAGTATTCCGTCTAAATAATGAACGAGTTGTTCCCATACAACAACAATAACAATAAAGCCTTAATCCCACTTCGTGGGGTCGGCACATGAATCCTTTTTCTCCATTGCGTCCTATTTAGTGACATATTTTCATTTAGTTCTAATAAATTAAGATCATTTTTATACAATAAGCCCAAGTCTTCGTAGGTCTACCTCTGTCTTTCTTAACATAAGTCGAATCTAAAATATCCACTCTCCTAATCGGATCATCAAATTGTCGAATTTTAATGTGATCAAAACATCTAAGACGACCTCTCTAATTTTCTCTTTCACTGGAGCTACACCAACCCTATCACGGATATATTCATTTTGCATTGTCTCTAAGTGTAAAGCCACTTATCCACCTAATCATTCTTATCTTGGCAACATTTAACTTAGTATTATGCTTCTCTTTTAAAGGCCAACATTCAAAGCCATAGAGATTGCAGATCTCACCACACTCTTATAAAATTTTCCTTTCAGTCTAAGCAATACTTTTCTATCACACAAAAGTCCAAAAGCATTCCTCCATTTCAACCAACCAAATTGAATTCTACTATTAACATCCCCGTCGATATCACCATCACTTTGAACAACAAACCTGAGATAACTAAATCTTTCACACCTTTTAATAATTTGATCACCCAAAGTTACACTTTTGTCACTAGATCTGCGGCTACTAAAAGTACATTCCATGTATTCAGTTTTAGTCCTACTCAAATGAAGGCCTTTAGAATCCAATGTAGACCTCAATAATTCAAGTTTTTCCTAGGCTTTTTCTCTCGTCTTATTCACAAGAGTATCATCAGCAAAAAGCATACACCAAGGTACATCATCCTGTAAATGTCCACTAAGACAATCCATAACTAAAGCAAACAGATATGGGCTTAAAGTCGAACCTTGATGTAATCCAACAGAAATAGGAAAATATTTGGTCAATCCTCCTCCAATTCGAACACAAGTAACAGCTCTAGCATACAAATCTTTAATGACTTGAATATAAGTCATATCAACACCATTCTTCTCAAGAACTCTTCAAAGGACATCTCTTAGAACCTTATCATAAGTTGTTCCCATAAGAAGAATGAATCATAGGCTCATCTATTTAATAATAGAAAAATTTACATACGTAGTACACAATTCTTATATATTTAGTTCTCTCACACCTAAACATTTATATTTACATACATAGCACTTTGGTGCTTCAAACAAATGCATGACAAGGGCTATTTCGCTTTTAAACTAGTAATTTTATGGGGTATTAAAGATTTGCACGCTATGTATGTAAATATGAAAGTTTAGGCTAAACATATGTAAATACAAAAAAAATGTGTGCAATATATGTAAATACCCTCTTACTAATAATATGCCTTTGCATTCAAATTAAAAAAAGAGTAAAACAGCTGAACTTGAGGAAAACAATAGAAAACAAATAATCTCAACGGCATCATCAAAACAGAAAACATACTGTCATAAGCTTCCTTATACATATCGACCACACGAGGTCCAATTCCTTTTCTGTAATAATCCCAATCAATGGGCTCCGGCTCCTACACAATTTGATGAAAAGCATATGCATATTAATCAGTTGCCAAGCAAAACATTAAAAATAAGGGGCATTTACAAACATGCCACCACACAATTCTTATGTATTTGCATACCTAACACCTAAATATTCATCTTTACATGCATACCACCCAAATCTTTAACATCACATCTAAAATGCAAGCATCACTATCCTTTTAAAAGTCAAATACACCTTTTAATGTAGACTTATGACACCAAGGTGTTATAAGTGTAAATATCAAACTTCAGGTGTTAGCCATGTATATACATAAGAATTGTGTGGTATGTATGTAAATTTTCCTAAAAAATAAATTAAAAGAAAGATGCCCTCTAAAAAAACATGAAAATAAATTGCTTGAAGAGAAAATCTAATTTTTAAGAACGGATAGAAGATCATAATCCTTGTAGTTCAAGAAAGAACAAATATTTAATGTAAACAAAAGATAACTGCAGTGTTGAAAATGTGAGGTCAAGCAAGAGATTGTTGCAGGAAATACGAAGTACATGGGCAATGAAACATCATATTCAATGAATTAGAAAATTATAAATTAAGACATATTTGGATCCCATATGTCTTTTCAATTAAAAGTGAAATTTATATACATAGCAGACAATTCTTATGTATTCATATATCTCACACTACAACTCAGAACCAAAATCAACGAACAAACCATTCGAAACGGCAATAAATAGATGAAAAAAACACAAAAATGGGTTGCACTTACAACAATCAAAGAAAAACAAGCAAAAATACACGGTTTGTCTACTTTTGAGAGGAAGATCGGCTCTCCCACACCTTAGATGTCGCTAGGAACTCCACAAGAAGAAAAGAAAATAACAGCCACACAAAAACATACATAAATAAAGCAAACCCTAGGTTCTCCCCTTGATAGAATCCCCACTTAGCATTTCAAAAATTTTTCGTCCTATTTTCCCTCCAAACTCCCTTAATTTCTCCTCCTTGCATAGGTGATTATGGCCCTAGTGAACCCCACTCTTCCCTTTCCTTCTTCTGTGGCGCCCCCAGTTCGGCCTGCTTGTTGTGGTATATATATATAAAATAGAAGAATTATTTTCGATGAAACAAAAAATAAAACGAGCAAATTCACACCAGAAAATAGTAACACAATGGAACACACAGATTTACGTGGTTCGGCAAATTGTCTACGTCCACGGAGTTGCAGAGGATTTAATCACTTGAGGATTTTACACCAGTCGATCATCTCATCTTGCAAGAGGGAACTCTCACTTCGTTGCTCTCTCTTCTTCTCTCTCTACACTGAGATACACCGAAGAAGATAAACTTACAAGAGAAATAAACTCAATTTCTCTTCTGCCATAAGCCACCAAGTGGAAACCAACAGAGAACAATCTTCTTCTTTCTTCTTCTTCTACCGCAAGGAACTACTGCTTGCACTTCTCTTATTCTGTCCCGAGAAAGCCCAAAAAAAAACACAAAAGAGCATCATGCTATTTCCTTTCTTCTTCTTCTGCAAAGCAAGCCAAAGACCTCTCAAATTTCTCACCTGTAGCAGTTGATCGCAGAAGATAATTTGAAGGAGGGTCAAGTTCGTAACTTAAAGAAGTAGAGGGCGTCGTTTCGCGAATCTTAGGCGGGAGCAGTTCGCAAAACTCTAAGGTCGCGGTCGCGGCCTTTCGTGATCGGGAACAGTGAAGCGAGAGCGGGATTGGGAGGCAGGATCGGGCTCCAGCTAACAAATCTCCTGCTTTGATACCGATACACATGCTAGAACGTTTTCTTCCTCGAAATGATATCCTCCACTAACAGCGTCGTCATTTTTCTTCAAACGTAAATCCTCCACCTCTGCAACTCAAAACCATTATCTTCACATCAGAAGACCAACTGAAGTTGTGCTCAACTTTAGTTTCTCAAGAGTAACACCCTTAGTCAACATATCAGCAGGGTCCACATAGCCTTGCACCTCCAAACTATTTCATAGGTTACTCTTGTCTCTGGGCAATATCTTACCTCTACTGAAAACCTTTTTCAACAAGTCTAGCTTTATACCTCTTATTGTCATCAAGTTCAGTATTCACCTGGTACACTCAATTGTTGTGTAATGTCTTCTTCCCTAGTGGAAGTTCTGTCAGCCCACACTTGCTTGAATTTTCATCTTACAAGATTTCCTCATTGCTCTGTGGTTCTCCATCATATGTTTGTGGAACAATAGGAATAGGTGTCCCAAACTCACTCTCCTCTTCACTTCTATTATTAACAGAGTTATGAACTGTCAGTAATCGTGCATACTGTACTTATTCAGACGTCACATTTGCGTTATAATTCTCCATATTCTTGAGGTTCATGTAGTTCCTCTTTATGTAGGTAGTATTGCCGCAATTCCAGCAGGTTGTCTGCTGACCAGACATTGATTTTGATCTCTCACTATTTGAGTTCAAGTCCTGTCATATTCCTCTGAAATCAAAATTCAATGTCAGCTCCTCAGACAAAATCAAATCACGAATATCATCATATTTTAGTTTACAGTTTTCTGCAAAACTGCTAACTGTCATCCTCATGACTTCCCAACTATTTGACAACGATGATAACAATATCAACGCACGTATCTCATCATTAAAATCAATTTAATCATCTTCAGACGACAATTGATTTGTGATAATATTAAAATTATTCAGGTGTTGAGCAACATAAACGCATTTCGTCATCTTCAAGTTGAATAATTTCTTCATCAAGTACACTTTCTTATTCATCGATGACTTTTCATACATACCTGATAAATGTTAAATTTTAGAATAATGCGGAATAAAGTGGAATACTTCAGAATACTTTCATTGATATGAAGGGGGTATAAATAACCCTTACAAGAATTTTATAATAGGAAAAATAATAAACAAGGAAATGATATAAAAGGAAAGATATATCACCTTATATCTCCAATAATTAATTCATATTAATTATTAGGAGATAATATGAAATAATATAAATTAGGAAAACAAATAATTCATAATATATGAAAAGAAAATCTCTCTTTATATTAAGTGTCAACACTATTTTTGGTGTGGGGTTTGTCCGTAAGAAGTTGTCGGTCATCGGAATTGAAATCCCGTTGCCCGCTTCGGAATGACGTTTTTAAAAAATTTTAGTTTTGAAAAAGATGAAGTCAAACTGACCCCATAATTTTCATAGTTTAAATGAAAGAGCGTTTTACCTCAAATCTTGTATCTATCCCAAAGGATGAACATAAGAATTGAAGGTGAGGCTCGATCAAATAAACTAAAGAAAGTTATGACATCCGTTTTGTCTGTGAAACCAATGAGTGAGGCTCGATCAAATAAACTAAAGAAAGTTATGACATTCGTTTGGTCTGCGAAACCAATGGGTTGGCCGACAAGTTCCCCTATTTAATATAAGGAATTAAATAGGGTTTATATTATGTTGGGTTAAGAAAAAGTTTCCTATAAGGGCAAGCCCCTATAATTAATTACATCTTAGGTAACTGAAGTTACCTTAAAAAGCTTCCTATAAGGGAAAGCCCCTATAGTTAATTACATCTTAAATAACTGAAGTTACTTAAGAATACTCTCGATAAGAATCAAGGAAAATGACCGACAAATTCCCCTATTTAATATAAGGAATTAAATAGGGTTTATATTATGCTGGGTTCGGGGGTCGACAAATTCCCCTATTTAATATAAGGAATTAAATAGGGTTTATATTATGCTGGGTTCGGGAACTTGAGGCAAGCCCCTATAGTTAATTACATCTTAAATAACAGAAGTTACTTAAGAATACTCTCAATCAATATAAGGAATTAAATAGGGTTTATATTATGCTGGGTTCGGGAAAAGCTTCCTATAAGGGCCAGCCCCTATAGTTAATTACATCTTAGATAACTGAAGTTACCTAAGAATACTCTCGATAAAAGTATAAGGAATTAAATAGGGTTTATATTATGCTGGGTTCGGGAAAAGCTTCCTATAGGGGCAAAAAATTAAATAGGGTTTGTATTATGCTGGGTTCGGGAAAAGCTTCCTATAAGGGCAAGCCCCTACAGTTAATTACATCTTAGATAACTGAAGTTACCTAACAATACTCTCGATAGAAATCAAGGAAAATTTAAATAGGGTTTATATTATGCTGGGTTCGGGAAAAGCTTCCTATAAGGGCAAGCCCCTATAATATAGGGTTTATATTATGCTGGGTTCGGGAAAAGCTTTCTATAAGGGCAAGCCCCTATAGTTAATACATCTTAGATAACTGAAGTTACCTAAGAATACTCTCGATAGAAATCAAGAAAAAATTATCATATAGGGTTTATATTATGCTGGGTTCGGGAAAAGCTTTCTATAAGGGCAAGCCCCTATAGTTAATACATCTTAGATAACTGAAGTTACCTAAGAATACTCTCGATAGAAATCAAGAAAAAATTATAATCTTAGATAACTAAAGTTATCTAAGAATACTCTCGATAAAAATCAAGAAAAATTACCTTCAAGGGGGTTTGTATTATGCTGGGTTTGGGAAAAGCTTCCTATAAGGGCAAGCCCCTATAGTTAATTACATCTTATATAACTGAAGTTACCTATGAATACTCTCGATAAAAGCCAAGAAAAATTACCTTCAAGGAGTTTAACAGAAGTTACTTAAGAATACTCTCAATAGAATCAAGAAAACTTATCTTCAAGGAGTTTTAATTGAAGTTACCTAAGAATACTCTCGATAAAAATCAAGAAAAATTACCTTCAAGGAGTTCAAATGGTAAGNGAAAATGGTCAGGTTGCCCACCATCCAAGCTCCTCGTTGTAGCAGAGTTTAAGTTTTCTATGTCATTTGGTTATAATGTCAAATCAGGTGATCCTATAGTTAAAGGTCTTTAAATTTTACTATGAGCATATTAAAGTTGATTAAAGCGACACCGGTCAAGATCACACGGTTCCGTCGTCCCGGCACCACTATTTTCTATTGGAATCACTTAGTCCAAATGAATTTACTAAACTCAACTTAATGAGTTCCATAATTTCATTTAGACCGTGGGAAGCCTCGTTAGCAACCGTAGGTTACCTCCTCCGAGGGGTTCCTGATTTTCCAATAGAGGCATATTAATTTAGTTGAAGTTGTATTTTGTATGATGTTTGTGATTAAATTTTGAGTTGCTTATATTCGTGGAAAGCCTCGTTAGCAACCGTAGGTTACCTCCTCTGAGGGTTCCCGATCTTCCAATAGAGATGGCCTCGTTAGCAACCGTAGGTTACCTCCTCCGAGGGGTTCCCGATTTTCCAATAGAGACAAAAAACCTCGTTAGCAACCGTAGGTTACCTCCTCCGAGGGTTCCCGATTTTCCAATAGAGACGTTTTATCGTTAGCAACCGTAGGTTACCTCCTCCGAGGGTTCCCGATCTTCCAATAGAGACGTTTTAAACTTGTTAGCAACCGTAGGTTACCTCCTCCGAGGGTTCCCAATCTTCCAATAGAGACATTTTACTAAGCAACCGTAGGTTACCTCCTCCGAGGGGTTCCCGATCTTCCGATAGAGACGTTTTAATTAAACGAACTTACTAAACTCAACTTAATGAGTTCCATAGTTTCATTTAGACCGTGGGAAAACTCGTTAAACCGTAGGTTACCTCCTCCGAGGGGTTCCCGATCTTCCAATAGAGACATATTAATTTAGTTAACCGTAGGTTACCTCCTCCGAGGGGTTCCCGATCTTCCGATAGAGACGTTTTAATTTAGTTCGTAGGTTACCTCCTCCGAGGGGTTCCCGATCTTCCAATAGAGACCTTTTAATTTAGTTGAAGTGTAGGTTACCTCCTCTGAGGGATTCCCGATCATCCGATAGAGACGTCTTAATTTGGTTGAAGTACTAAACTCAACTTAATGAGTTCCATAATTTCATGGATTCACTTAGTCCAAATGAATTTACTAAACTCAACTTAATGAGTTCCATACTTTCATTTAGCAAATGAACTTACGAAACTCAACTTAATGAGTTCCATAATTTCATTTAGACCGTGGGAAGCCTCGTTAGCAACCGTATTTACCTCCTCCGAGGGGTTCCCGATCTTCCAATAGAGACGTATTAATTTAGTTGAAGTTGTCCAACTTAATGAGCAAAATGAACTTATCAAACCCAACTTAATGAGTTCCATAATTTCATTTAAACCGTGGGAAGCCTGAATGAATTTATCAAACCCAACTTAATGAGTTCCATAATTTCATTTAAACCGTGGGAAGCCTCGAAACCCAACTTAATGAGTTCCATAATTTCATTTAAACCGTGGGAAGCCTCGTTAGCAACCGTAGGTTACTTAATGAGTTCCATAATTTCATTTAGACCGTGGGAAGCCTCGTTAGCAACCGTAGGTTAATTAATGAGTTCCATAATTTCATTTAGACCGTGGGAAGCCTCGTTAGCAACCGTAGGTTACCTTCTCCGAGGGATTCCCGATCATCCGATAGAGACGTCTTAATTTAGTTGCAATTTTAGTTTTGTGTCGAGGGTTCCCGATCTTCCAATAGAGATGTTTGAAAAATTTTCTATGCAGGTATATAAATACAAGCATAAATAAAAGCGCGGTAAGAAAGTACAAGAAACACGTATATAAATACAAGCATAAATAAAAGCGCGGTAAGAAAGTACAAGAAAGACTGTAAAATGTAGTAAACTGTAAAAGTGTATTTGGTGAGTCTTCTCGTTTCACCACCTGCAACTCAAAATGCATGTCAGAACATTTATGTATATGGTGATTTCTCGTTCCACTGCCTGCAACTCAAAATGCATGTCAAAGGATTTATGTATATAGAGCTGGAAAAGTAAAGTTTTGGAAACCTTCCTAACTCTATGTTGTGTATTGGGG
>JXCR01146219.1:144704-169818 GCA_002079205.1 Phalaenopsis hybrid cultivar
AGGAACTCTCCTTGAGTTCCCTCATAATGATCTTACCTACTAAGTGCTAGAGGTTAGGACCAATATGTGGAACTTCAAATTGAGTAAAGAGAAGAATTTTTGAGTTTCTAATGGTGAGGGTACCTTTTCTAGTTTTCTAAGACTAGTCAGTAGGAAAGTCCTATGGCTAGACCTAAGCTACTAAAGAAATTTCTAGACCTCAACCAAAAGTGAGGTCAACATCAAGGAAAGAATTTATTCCTCATAACTAAGAATAAATTATATCTTATTATGTCTTAATATGAAAGAGAATAAATCTTGTAATTTAAATTAGATATTTCAACACTTCCTATCAAGTTGAACATGGTTGAAAATCATATTCAACTTAAATTTGAAAAACATCGGTTGTGGTATACTGACTGGACATGTAGCATCAATTTGCCAACAAAAAATTTCAACAATCCTCAAACTGTAAGTGTCGAAGCCGAAGGTCCCGAAGCCGAGATGCCGAAGCCGAGATGTCGAAGCCTAAGAGTGTTGAAGCCTGAGAGCTCTGAAGCCTGAGAGTGTCGAAGCCTGGGAGTGGTTGAAGCCTCAGAGTGGCCTGAACGAGGGCAAAACTCAATTGATGAATTTGTAAGTCACTGATAATTGCATGAAAGCAACAAGAAGACTGCAAGAATGCTGCAGGAGAGATGCAGGAAAGCTGCAAGAAGGTTGCAGGGAGGTTGTCAGAAAGCTGCAAGGAGGCTGGAGGGAGGTTGCATGAAATCTGCAGAGGGCCAACGACAGTGCTCAAGAAAGTTGTCGTGCTCGGAGAAGGCTGCAATAATGTTGCAGGAAAAAGCAGTGCTTTCCTTGGGAAGAGCTGGCCGAAATCTGCAGGGAAAAATTTGTTGAGGTAGATCCGACGACGAGAAAAACTACATGAGGGAGGTTCGACGGCAGGAAAATGCTGCAGGGGAAGAACCGGCTGCAGGAGTAAGCCTGAATATCTACTCGGCAGCAGATATGTCCGCAGGAAGTTCGGGCGGCAGGAAAGCCGCATGAGGGAATTTCACCAGCGAGGACTACAGGAGGGAGTTCCAGTGGCAAGAAAGCCATCAAGGGATAGGTCTGGTTGTAGGTTGAACGCAGCAGCGACAGGGACGGAAAGAGAAGTTGCGTCAGATATAGGGGATTGTCGGGGCTTCCGCGGCCGTCGAAGCAATGCTGGCGAGGGAGATGATAGCGACACCGGCGATCGCGAGGAGTGCTACAGCCTTGGATCTGATTGAAGCCATTGTCGCCCTCGTGAATTCACTGAATTTGCTTGAAATGATCTTGATGATGGTGTCGAATCCGGCTTCGAAGGAAAAAGGAACAGTCGAAAGCAGGATGAACCGAAACTGCTGCAGGCGGAAGAAGATGCAACGATGCGATCGTAGTCATCGATCATGTAAAGATGCAACGATTCGAGGGCTTCATTCGGAAGCTGGTACTTGAGAGTGAAGTTTTGACCACCAAGAAGATGCCAAGATCGCGCGGTGAGCAGTTGTTTAATATTCGAAAAATTACCGAGCGGGATCGAGCTCTCCAGGGAAAGCGGAACAGGGGAAGGAGATGAACTTGGAAATTTAACAGCAGAGGCTGGTGAAGGAGGAGCTCGGAGGCTTGATCGCCGAAGCAGGAGAAGGAGCCTTCGATGGAGTAGAGGAAGATGGCGGCTTTGCACCTGGACAGGAGATGGAGTCGGTAAGCCAAGAAGAAAATTTTTAAGGACAAGGAGGGAGATTCTGCCTCTTATATGGATATGTTTGGTGTGAAAGAGATAAATTTCTAGTTGTCAAATCTAGCCATCATAAATTATGGGACCAGGTGGTACTTTTCAAGGAAATTGAAGAGAACTCTCCATAAATAGTAAGACATATTTCCGGAAGACATATTGCACTTTCTTGCAGGATTTGGGCACGAGGCTTAAAGTACCACAGGTGACAATAGCTACTGCAATAGTATTTTGTCATCGATTTTTCCTTCGCCAATCACATGAAAAGAGTGATAGGATGACAATTGCAACGGTTTGTATGTTCCTTGCTGGAAAGGTTGAAGAAACTCCTCGCCCACTGTGGGATGTAATTCTAATTTCATATGAGGTTATTCATAAAAAGGATCCATCTACTGTCCAGAAAATTAAGCAGAAGGAAGTTTATTAACAGCAGAAGGAGCTCATCTTATTGGGGGAAAGACTAGTTCTTGCTACTCTTGGTTTTGAGCTGAGTTTACTCCATCCATATAAACCCCTTGTAGAAACTATAAAAAAAAATTAAGGCAGAGAACTTGACGAGCAAAACCGTGCCGCCCAACCATCTTACGATAATGAAGCTGACAGCAGCAACAGAGCAGGAACCGCAGGCACTGTTGGATCTGTTAATCCGCCGACGACATCCTCAGCTATCTGCAAGAATCCAGCGCCATTAAACGCTTGGGAAGCAGCACAAATTCCTCAAAATAAGCATCCTGGAACACAGCAGGCAAATATTGATGGCAACTCTGTTGTTCCTCATGAGGCACATAATTACAACAATGAACATTTGACTGTTGATGATAAGAGCACTACCTGGGAATACAATAAGGATGGTGACGGGAAAGACGTTCAAAACTATGAAGCTGCAAGTGGGGCAACTAGCGAGAAGGACAAGGCTTCTAAGAAGCCATGACAAAGATTGACAAGGATAAAGTAAAAGCAGCTTTGGAGAAGCGGCGAAAGCTCCGAAATGTTTCATCAAAGAAAAAAGTGGTTTTTGACAAGGATGACCTTATTGAAAGGGAGCTTGAGAATGGAATTGAGTCCGCTTCGGTGGATGGGATACGGAAAGAGAAGCAATTATCAGAGGCGCCGACAGTAAGCGATGTGACGATATCAATCGGGAAAGGGCAGCAGCGAACTAGCTTTGTGCCCGCTCTATCGACCAGTGGAAGAACCGTCAGCGAAAAAGAAGGGAGGAGACGAAGAAGATGAAGCGGTCGACGCGAACAAAAACGTTGTTGACAAGGGATACCACGAGTGGAAGTGTCGGGAGACAGGTTTGAGAAGGTTGTACCAGTCGGCGAGCCCAGACACGAGAGGGAGAGGACTTAGGAGGGCGACGCGGCCCGAGACAATGCCGTGGCAGACGAATCAAAAGCGGAGAAATAGTTCCTCCCTTCCCGTCGGCCTTATCGCGGGAAGAGAGTTTTGGCGATCCTTCAACGATTCTCAGTGGTTAGGGCAAAATCATGACTCTGATACCATGTTAAATTTTAGAATAATACGGAATAAAGTGGCATACTTCGAAATATTTTCATTAATATGAACGGGGGTATAAGTAACCCTTACAAGAATCTTATAATAGGAAAAATAATAAAAAAGAAAATGATATGAAAGGAAAGATATATCACCTGATATCTCCAATAATTAATTCATATTAATTATTAGGAGATAATAGAAAATAATATAAATTAAGAAAACAAATAATTCATAATATATGAAAACAAAATATCTCCTTATATTAAGGAAAGAATTTATTCCTCATCACTATGAATGAATTATTTCTTATTATAAGTCTTAACAGAAAAGACAATAAATCTTGCAATTTAATTAGATATTTCAACAGCTATCATGAGATCTACAGTCGTCCTCTCCTTGACGACGTTGTGTGCAGCAGACCTCGATAGGGTCAATCAAATGACCCTTCGAACATGTCGATCCAACAGATTTCATTCATCTTTGTCTATCCTTTCAGGTTTTTTCCCCAATAACGGAAGATGATGTTTCTTCTCATATAGGTAGTCATCTATCTGCATCCTATAGTAACCAAAATCTGTCTCATCAAATTTCTCGATCCCTAAAAGCTTCACTTCATTTGCAGTAATCATTCTTCTTCATATCCAAATAAAGCTCTTATATTAGTTGTGGTATATATTTATAAAATAAAATAACGATCTTCGATGAAGCGAAAAATAGAACGAGCAAATTCATACTAGAAAACAGAAACACAGCGGAACACACAGATTTACGTGGTTCGACAAATTGTCAACGTCCACGGAGTTGCAGAGTATTGTACTACTTTAAGAATTTACAGCAGTCTATCGTCTCGAATTACAAGAGGATCTCTCACTTTGTTGTTCTTTCTTCTTCTCTCTCTACTCCGAGATATACCGAAAAAGATAACCTTACAAGAAAAACAAACCTAATTTTTCTTCTGTCACAAGTCACCAAGAAGAAGCCAAGGGAGAACAATCTTCTTCTTCTTCTTTCTTCTTTCTTCTTTCTTCTTCCTCTACAGCAAGGAACTACTGCTTGCATTTCTATTTATCTGTCCCGAGGAAGCCCGAAGAAGAACACAAAATAGGGTCGTGTTATTTCCTTTCTTCCTCTTCTGCAAAGCATGCCAAAGCCCTCTCAAATCTCTCGCCAGTAGCAGTTGATCGCAGAAGATAATTTGAAGGGGGGTCTTGTTCATAACTTAAAGAAGCAAAGGGCGTTGTTTCACGAATCGTAGGTGGGAGCAGTTCGCGAAACTGTAAGGTCGCAGCGCGACTTTCACTATCGGGAACAGAGAGGTGGGAGCAGGATCGGGAGGAGGGAGCGAGCTCCAGCTAATACTGCTCCTTGTCGCCAAGACCGGCCTGTCTGTGGGTTGGTTATGCTGCCTTCAGCTGGTCTAGGGAGAACCAGCTCCCGTATATGCGTAATATTACTCTCCCAAAAAGACATATTGTTCTTAAGGTGGAGGAATGAAAACTGCTTGTGGATCACCTCGTAAGGCTCTCATGTTGCTTCATAGCTGGTAGCCACTTCCATTTAACCAGTACCTCATTTGCTCCCCCTACTCCTCGACGCACTTCTTTGATCTCTAATGGCTCCAAAATCACCTCCAGGTCTTCCGTCAATGTCAACAGTAGTGTAAGTGACGGTGTATGATATCATATCGCATGTTTCAACTGTGACACATAGAAGACCTAGTGTAGTACGAATGATGGTGGTAACCTCAAATAATAGCCCACTTCCCCGATGCATGTCATCACCTCATATAGTTCATACTGCTAGAACCCTGTCCCTCTCCTCCAAGTACTAATCGCCGCTAGATACTATTGTGGCGCCATGCCCATAATGTACAAAGTGAGGTGCATTCTGCCCGTACAATATCTTGAAATGAGTGATGTGATGTGGTGAGGTACTACGTGTTATACCAATATTCGGTCTATGCAATCTACTTGGCCCATAGCTTCGGCGTATCAGAAATAAAACAGCGCATGCATGTCTCCACACTCCTGTTGACCACCTTCGTCTGTCCATCGGTCTTGGGATGATATGTAGCCTCTTGAGGACTGTCCCTTGCAACCTGAATAGCTCTTTCCAGAAGTGATTGAGGAACACCTTGTCCCTATCTGAAACAATCGATTCCGGTACCACGTGCAAACGAACCACTTCTCAGATAAACAACACTGTGACAGAGACCGTCGTGTAGAGATGTTGTAAGGGAATGAAATGTGCATACTTACTCAGGCAATCCACGACCACCTTGATCACCGTATTGTTTCATCATTTTCATCGGAAGTAAGCATAAATAAGGGGAAAAAAATTAAAGAAAATTATCGAAACAAAATCACCTAAATCATTCCTCATAACCAATCCCAATCAAATCTACAAACCCATTGCATGTCAACAACCAAATCCAAAAAACAAAAAAAAAAATGTGATCTCAAACTTTACCCATTCCCTATCAACAATCCCAATCAAATCCCAAAACATGCTCAATCAGACCAGGAATGAAAACCAGAACCACACCCTTGGGTTAATGGTAAGTGTTTGAGAACTTCTTGGGGGGATGCCTTCTTAGATTTAACCTTTCCTAACTTCAACATGCTCAACAAATTTATGCTTCCATCTGGTTTAAACAAATTTATGCTTCAACATCCTTATCAAAAAATTTATACAGAGTTCCTTCACTTCCATATCATCTCAATTCTCATTTTAAGACCTTCCCTTCAAACAAACACTGAGGAGTTGCTCATTACATGTGTGAGGATTCTACTGCTAGGCTCCCTGATATCATCTGGCAGAAATTCTATTACATACATAACACAAAATTCTTATGTATTTACATATCTCGCGCCAAAACCTTCATATTTACACACATAACACTCAAATCCTTAATATAACATCAAAAATAGCACTACTACCCACTTTTAAAAAGTGAAATTCGCTTTTTCGTAGATAGATTTAAAGCACCAAAGTGTTATGTATGCAAATATGAAAATTTAGGTGTGAGATATGAAAGCAAATAAGAATTGTGTGCAGCTTATGTAAATTTCCCCAAANGTTCATTCATCTCTCTGACTTCACTCTTATCTTACTCATGCTTTATTCCTTAGGGTGTGATTCACATACAAATTAGAATCCAGCGCATGAAAATATGTATTTTACTTTTTTTTAAAGTTAGCGATATTTTTATACCATACGAAAGGTTTGAGTGGTGTGAAAATGTCAAAAGTAAAGTTTGTGTTAAATATGTAAATATATGAGAATTGAGTGGTGTGTATGTAAATGCCCCAAAAAATTGTTTCATTCGTTAAAATAATGATAAATTTCAGTTAAAGTAGATATTTTATCAAATATTAATTTTAGTGTAACTTTACATTTTAAAATATTAAATATTTAGGCTGCTAATTTTTGAATTTAATATAGGTCACTAATCAAATATTATAAGTTATGTGTTTGTTAATTTGTGGGGGTATATCCAACCATTTTCAATAGTATCCGCTATCATTATGCACTACCTCATTGATCATCTTTGTTAGGTTGAGCTATCTCCACATCCATGGGAGGACCAATCCTACCACTTTCAACAAACTCCATAATTTCATTACACCATCTCATNTGCCTAGGTTGCCTTCACTGCCGTCCCCACCACCTCTTCGCCCCGCTTTCACTCATCCTCGTGTTATCTAAGGCTCCGCTCCTATCTCTCGGAGAGGCTAGGGTTTCCGATACAAGGAGTAGAGCTAGGGCCACCACATTAGGCCGGACGAGCATTAAGATTGAGGCTCGTTGGGCTATGCTTGATAACTGCTTCAAGATAGTTTATAATTTTACTTAAAAAATAAAAATTACATGCATATCACACAATTCCATGTGTTTACATATCTAACACCTAAACTTTAACTTTAAATTATACGAGTCACCCTATCCATGCGTGGTGTACATAAAAATTGTGTCAATATTGATCATGGGGAGAAGAAAATTACTATGAGGCGGAAACCACCAATAAAAGAACGTGAAGATCACTTATTCGGCCGAGTGCAATCGTACTAGCCAAGGCCAACCGAGTGCAACTGTCCTAACCAAGGCTGACCGAGCCGCGAAAGGATATCGAAGGACACTATAACGAGTCACTCAGTTAGAAACGAGACAAAAGAGTATTTGAGACAATTGCCCAAAGAAAGTTGATCCAAGAGAAAATCAGGTTCCCTAGGATCTCTAACCATCCCATGGATGCCCAAAGACCCCATGAGAAGTCAAGGATCGACCGTCGGGCCACAATCAATTGATTGAACCATATCGACCAAATTCAGCCAACCAAACGGATCTCAGCCGACCGAACCAGTCCTGCCGACCCGAAGCGAATCAAGCTCAGTCAGCTGAGCTAGAGTGCACCCGAGCTATAAGCTTATACATGAAAAATATTGATATTCCTTTGTATGTCATCTTTAAAGTAGGGACAAAAATGTAGCATCATTGTATTGCACTCTCTCCCCAGTAAATAAAGATATCATGTTATGAATAAGATATGATGTATTACGTTTATTACTATTCATTCATCTCTCTGACTTCACTCTTATCTTACTCATGCTCTATTCCTTAAGGTGTGATTCACATACAAATTAGAATCCAGCGCATGAAAATATGTATTTTACTTTTTTTTTTTTTTAAGTTAGCGATATTTTTATACCAAACAAAAGGTTTGAGTGGTGTGAAAATGTCAAAAGTAAAGTTTGTGTTAAATATGTAAATATATGAGAATTGGGTGGTGTGTATGTAAATGCACTAAAAAATTTTTTCATTCGTTAAAATAATGATAAATTTCCGTTAAAGTAGATATTTTATCAAATATTAATTTTAGCGTAGCTTTATTTTAAAATATTAATATTTAGGCTGCTAATTTTTGAATTTAACATAGGTCACTAATCAAATATTATAAGTTATGTGTTTGTTAATTTGTGCGGGTATATCCAACCATTTTCAATAGTATCCACTATCATTATGCACTACCTCATTGATCATCTTTGTTAAGTTGAGTTATCTCCACATCCATGGGAGGACCAATCCTACCACTTTCAACAAACTCCATAATTTCATTACACCATCTCATTCTAATTTTTGGGTGGTGTCTTCTCCAGCTTTTGTTGAAGAACAATGCAGACAGCCTTAGTAATGTAAAACATCCTCATATGTATTCTTATTTGTCTCCTTCAAATTATGCTAAATTTGCCTTCATCTAAGATCACTCCCTATAATCTTGTTTGTCACTGGAGATACACCAACTCTTTCACGGATACATTTGTTTCGCATTTTGTCTCTAAGTGTCAAGCCACTCATCCACCTAAGCATTCTCATTTCAACAACACCCAACCCTGTTTTATGCTTTTCTTGTATAAGTCAACATTTTGCGCCATAAAGCATTCCCAATCTCACCACCATTTTATAAAATTATCCTTTTAAGTCTAAGCGATTTTTTCTATCACAAAAATAGGCCCGACGCATTCCTCCGCTTCATCGTCACTTTGAACAACAGACCCAAGGAAACTGAAACATTCACTCGTTCAATAACTTGATCACATATTGTTACAATCCCACCACAAGATCTACTACTAAAATTATATTTCATGTATTCAATTTTAAATCTACTGAAATGAACATCTTTTGACTCTAAAGTTGACCTCCAAAATTCATTTTTTTTCCTGAACTCTTTCTATAGTCTTATCCACATGAAGAATTTCATTAGTCAAAAACATACACCAAGGTATATCCTCCTATAAATGTCCAGAAAGAACATTCATAACTAAAGCAAAAAAGATATGGGCTTAAATTCAATCATTGATGAAATCCAACTGAAATAAAAAAATACTTGGTCAATCCTCCTTTTATTTAAGCACAAGTAACAACTCTAATAGAGATACCTTTAATGACTTAAATATAGAAAAAAAGAATGTCGATGAAAAAATGGACCACATCTTGGGCTTTGGGTGAGAGTTTCAGACCCTGCCATGGAGAAAAAGCTTTTTCTTTTTCTCTTCATACACACACAGAGCAATAGAGACGGCTCCAGCCTTCATGCAACTGCTATCTAGCATCCATCTCACCAACCTTGTCCACTAGTCATCTGCGCCTCTAGCTTGAGCACCGCTGAAATGTCACAAGCCACCTCCGAAGGCGTGAGCCCATCTTGTCAACCACCCTCTCAAAACCTAAACCCCATGTCACTACTTGGATCCACTATAATTTAAGTTGTCAATTCGTCTAGTCTGCACATTGTCAAGCGTTCAACTTTTGTGATCCACCTCCATTAATTTTCATTCAACTCTGCCATTGGGTCCAAACAATCACATATGTGCTGTCGTCTCTCTTACCACGAACCGTCACATTTCTTCTTTCTCTTCACCGGATAAAACAACATTGCAAGCTTAGGTTTTCATCATGTAACCTTTCTTGCTCAAATCTATTTGAATTAATTGATTATTTTCGGGAATAATTTGTGTAAATATCTCATTGCAGGTGTGTCATCCCCTTGGCCTTCAATTGAAGTCGTTCGTTCATTCAACATTCACTCACCTAGGTTCATTGCTCGGTCTGATTGACCATAATCTCATATGAGGTATAATCTCTTGTGCTTCACATACCTCTTTATTCACTATGTCATTGTATTCACATACCACTTTATGGCGAGTGCATACACTATATCTAGATTACTATTTTATTTTACACCCATATATAGGGTTAGACTTTGGGAACTTTATGCCACCATATGGCTGAGGGTAGCCCTTCTTTTAGGTCATGTGAGTTGGTAATTCAATCATAAATTAAAAGTCCTCGGTTTCACATATATTTTTGGATTGTTATTGGTCTAATCAATCCATTATAAAACAAACCACAAAACATTTGGATCACGTTATTGCCTAGTAGTAGGCTACCTATTGATGCCTTATCATAATACCCACATGTATAAGTAGAAGCCTTGGACATTTAAAAGCTTCTAGAAGTACCTTGAACATGCCAAAAAAATTAAAAAATATGTTATAAATGACAAATAATATAAAGGTTAATACACAAGTTAAAACTCAAAGTTTTAGATCTTGGAAAACAATTAGCTTAGTTAATAAAAGTGTCTTTGACCCTAGCTCTCCTTAGCAAATCCCACGCGACTAAGCATTTGTTCCTATTAGCCAGTCTTACATAACCCTAAACAATAACTTATAGCTTATCTTGAATAATCTCATATGATATTTAATTTGTATGATAATTTCATGCATTATTCAAATCATTATGCTAAATGATTTTAATTGAAGTAAAAATCCTTCTACTGATTAGGTATAGTGATCTTAGAGTACCCAATAATTGGGTACCCTAACATCCTCTGACTTGACTTTAAGAGGTCCAGCAATCCGCTTTATTTTTGGATTTGTTAGTGCGGACAATCTTAAGATGGTTAAGAGCCTTTCGATGACCCTCCTATGTAACTCTAGAATCTATTAGCAGACCCCGAGTCAGTTGGTAGCTTAACCATAGGACCATGTTGGTTATCTTAAGACATATTTAGTGAATAGTTTATCATTTGATTCTAGCTTTGGCCTAGTTGGGTATGGACGGCTATTTACTTATAAAACTAGCATTAGGAGAACCTTACTGGCCTTGAGAATGGGATCCTCTATGGAACGGAGCTACAANGCACCAACTAAAACACTCCCCAATTCTCCATCGGCATAGCCTCTAACTGGCACTGACACGGAGCAATCGCCCGCTGCTGTTCTTGAAGCAATGATTGCAAGTTGAACGATGGCTTTGGTTGTTCAATAAGAAATTTTGGTTTTGAATACTACTAGTTGAAGGAAAGGTGTTCGATGAAGTGTCAGTGATGAAACTAGATAGTCTTGTCGTCGCTTGCCACTTATATATAAAGTATTAGATAAGTTCAAAAAAATATTAAGGTTTATTTTGAAATTATTAATTTGTACCCCCACTTAAAATTTTCTAGCTTCGCCTCAGCATGATCCATCTCAAAAACAGGTCATGGATAAAACATTTTCATGGCATCCAAAAATTCATTAAGCCATGGATAATCTATTTTGACTAGAACAAAGCCTGTACTCTAGAACTTTATATACCCAAACTTGTGTTTTGGGAGTCGAGAGTGAATCTCATACCTCTCACATAACTACAAACATAGATCTAGAATTCAGGATCTAACGATGAGTTACCCAATATTCTTATTCTTTTAAAAAACATAGTTTCTATTTTCTTTAGAAAATATTCTAGGACCCTTATGACAATATATCCCACCTCAAATATAAGTTATGTTCATCATACTTAGGTTTTTATAACCCTAAATGGATAGACTCTTAAGTCATAAAAGATATAACAAATTAATAGATAAAATTAATAACTTAACATGTGAATCATTGTTTAGTTAATAAGTTTGAACATCATCAAATCAAACCCATAATTTGAATAGCACACATTTGATTAAATTGACACCATCAACAACTTAGTACACACAAATGATGTGATAGGCGCGTGTTTTATGCATCATAGGGTTGAGTGACATAATTTTTTTTTCTTTTATGCATATTGTGATCTGATGTGATAATTTGATGTGTTGTTTATCATGTTTATTTTTTATATGAAGTCGAGGGCACTTGCACTTAGATATTTAAGCATAATGATACCTTCTTTGCAGATGGACGAAGTGCCTAAAAGGCAAGGTCAAAATTAAAAAAACATATAAATTNTCTTTTATGCATACTGTGATCTGATGTGATAATTTGATGTGTTGTTTATCTTATTTATTTTTTATATGAAGTCGAGGGCACTTGCACTTAGATATCTAAGGATAATGATACCTTCTTTGCAGATGGACGAAGTGCCTAAAAGGCAAGGTCAAAATTAAAAAAACATATAAATTATTATGCTTGAAGTTGTTGTTATGACAAATTTAAAGCCTAAGCAGACATGGCAAACATGAGCTAAAATATAGCTTAGTACCAATCGATGTTAGGCATTGTATTTGAATGTATATAGTAAGATTTTTCGATACAAATATCTATTTTTTATGAGTGGCTTTGAAATTTTTATTTTAATTATATAATTTTTTTGTCTACGANCTTAAAGCCTAACCAAACATGGCAAACATGAGCTAAAATATACCTTAGTACCAATCGATGTTAGGCATTGTATTTGAATGTATATAGTAAGATTTTCCGATAAAAATAACTATTTTTTATGAGTGGCTTTGAAATTTTAATTTTAATTGTATAATTTTTTGTCTACGAAATTCATATAATCCAATGAGTTATTTAGAAGACATAAGGCTAAATGATTATTTAAATAGTATTTTACGACCCCCAAATACCATTCATTCTTGTTTTAAGAATTGAGATACATCTATCATAAAACACAACAACTTTTTCCCTTTTTGGTTGAGGTGTATTGCAGAACCCAACTGCACTATTTAGTCAGAACTCATTTTCTTCATTATATTTTGTGATTAATTGTTAATATAATGCACATTAGAATTGCATAATTTGTTAGGTTTATTAATTTCATAGAGTGGAGTGGGCCTTGACTATGTACCATCAATTAGCTCTTTGGATGTTAAATTTTCTATCTTAAAATTTATCTGAGTTCATCTGCATTTTTTCATGTAATTTACACAGTTTTGTATAATTTTTAGAACACAAAATAGGTGTCATACATAGCTGTGTACAAGAATTTGTGTGACTATTTTATTTGTTCGTTGTACACAAATGCACAGAGCTTTGAAATTTTAAGTGAAAGCTACATACAATTTTGTATACATATATTTACCTAACTTCTTCATTTTTTGGGATATACGTAACTATGTATGTGAGTATATGTGCAACAAATTCTATTTTTTTTCATATAGCCATAAAAAATTTAAGAAATGTTCACATGAATATGGCAATGCACACATATTTTTTAATAAAGGTTACACTTCATGTTTGTACACAACTATTCCTTAAAAAAAAAGTAAGTGTTGTGCAAAGTCTTGTTGAACATTAGAAACATAAAATAAGCGTACACACCTAACAAATTTTGAATTGGATATGCATGGTCGATTACAACCTTTAAAATACAAAACAAGTATTGTACATAATTGAGTACAAGATCAAATGTGACTAACTCCACTTTTGTGATGTACTCATCACTCTAGATTATCAGTTAATTCAATTTTACCCAAATTAGAAAACACAGAAAGATAACGAGTACAGAAAGGAGTATGAATCATGCACTCATAAGCAAAAGAGAAAGATCAAAGAAATTTCTCAAATGTGAAAGAATAAATTACAAGAAGATCTAGATACATAACATGCAATTCTTATGTAATTGCATATTGAACACCTAAACTCACTTTTACATAAATGCAACCTACACATGAAAAGGTGTATTTCACTTTTTAAATATAATAAAAATAATAATTTTCATGTGATATGAAAGTTTTAGTTGGTATTAATGTAAGAAACAATGTTTAGTTGTTAGATATGTAAATGCATAGAACCCGAGTGGTATGTATGTAAATGCTCCCAAATTATAACTCATTCCCCCATTGTTTCATCATTTTCAGAGGAGGCAAGCATAAATTAGAAAAAAAAACCTGAAAAAAATATTATCATAACAAAATCACCAAACCCATTTCCCCATAAACAATCCCAATCAAATCCAAAAACCTATTCGATATCAACAACCAAAACCAAAAAACTAAAAAAAATGTGGCGTCAAACTTTACCCATTCCCTGTCAACAATCCCAATCAAATCCCAAAACATGCTCGACCAGGCCAGGAATGAAAACCAAAACCACAACCTTGGGTTAATGGTGAGTGCTTGAGAACTTCTGGGGGAGATGCCTTCTATAAACTTACCCTTCCTAACTTCAACAGGCTCCTCAATTTTCTGTTTCCATTCGGTTGGAACCATACCGAGCTCCTTCACTTCCACAGCATCTCAATCCTCATTTTAAAACCTTCCCTTCAACCAAACAATGAGGAGCTGCTCTGGAAAAGCAATGCCAATCCATCTCATGGCATGTGTGAGGATTCTGCCAGGCTCCCTGATATTATCTGGCAAAAATTCAATTACATACATAGCACACAATGCTTATGTATTTACATATCTCACACCTAAACTTTCATATTTACACATATATCACTCAAATCCATAACATATCATCAAAAATACAACTATTAACCAATCTTAAAAAGTGAAATACACCTTTTCATGAATAGATTTGCTTCTCGTTTGTCATTAAAACTACACATGCTCTTGTGACTAGAGGAAATCTTTCAACGTCTCTTGTTCTTTGCCACAATGAAAATGAATCCCTCGATCACCTTCTTTTCTCAAGCTCATTCTCCAACATAATACTGAAAGGCTGTCCGCCCTATAATTCTATCTTCCTCCTCAGCTAGCCTCTCTTACAGATTTTGAAACATATTGGCAATATGAAAATTCCAAAAACTTATAAAAAGTTCTATTTACTATCTAATCCAACGGAACCCGTCCTAAACTCAGACCATTACCAATCACCCAATAATTCAATTCCACTCGAATCAATGCCAAACAAAAATTCACCCGCAGCATAAACGAAAGACGAATCCTCCCAGATCCAAAAAACTACAGCATAGCTAAACAATCAGAATGAAAAAATCATAGATCGGGGTGAGAAATGGACCTGACTAAACTTGGTTTGCAGCTGTTGGTTGACGTCGTCGAAGGCACGGCGGAGATTGGCGAACTCCTTCCGCGCCTCGTCCGAGACGAGCAACTTCGCCATGCCATCCCAGTCTATCGCCTTAGTTGCCTTCACTGCCGTCTCCACCACCTTCTTCGCCCCGCTCCCGCTCATCCTCGCGCTTTAAGGTTCTGCTCCGATCTCTCTCCTCTCTCGCCGAGTGGCTTTTCCGATATACAAAAATGAACTAGGGCTACCATGTTAGCCCACACGACCATTAAGGCATCAAGGTTGTGGCCCGTTGGGCCGTGCTTCATAACTCTTTCAAGATGGTCTCTATAACTTTATGTTAAAAATAAAAAATTTTACATATATATATATATATCAAGCTATTTAAATATTTGACCCCTAAACTTCAATTTTACGTTATATGAATCACTCATCCGCACTTGTACATCAAAAAATGTGTTAATGTTCATCCTGAGGAGATCTAACAGTCTGTAGGAGAAAAGTACTACGAGGAATGGCTCAGCGACAGAAGAACATGAGGTCAATTTATTCGGTCGAGTGTAGTCATCTGAACCAAAGGCAGCAAGGCTAAAGCCAAACGAGGCACTAAAGGCAATCAAAGGACACTAGAATGAGTCACACGGCCAGAAAAAAGACGAAAGAATATTCGAGTTAAAAGTCACAAGAAAGCTGATCTAAGGAAATGTCTGGTTTTCTAGTATTTTCAACCATCTCAAGGACGCTTAGATGCTGTATTAGAAGTTGAGGATTGACAGTTGACCATAATCAACCAGTTAAACCATATCAACTGAGTGCAGCTGACCGAGCGAATCTCAACTAACCCAACCTGTCATGCCAACCTGAAACCAATCAAGCTCAGTCGGTCGAGCCATAGTGCAGTCGAGCAAAGAGCTTATACATGTAAAATATTTAAGATTCTCCAAAACTACCCTTTTAAATCAGGAGTAAAATGTAGCATCATCGTATTGTACTCTCTCACTCGTAAATAAATATATCATTAGATGAGTAAGACACAATGTATCACGGTTCATTAATGTTCATTCATGTCTCCAATTTCTCCTCTGTTTCTCCTTACTCTATTTCTTACGGTGTGATTCACATACAAATTAAGATCCAACACATGAAAATGTGTATTTTACTTTCTAAAGTCAAATTGGTCATGCTTTCATACAATAAGAAAGGTTTCAGTTGTATAAAAATGTCAAAAGTAAAGCTTTTGGTAAATATGTAAATATATAAAAATTTAGTGGTATGTATGCAAATGCCCAAAAATGGTCTCATTCGTTAAAAGAACAATAATAATTAGTTCAAGTGGATAGCTTACTTTTTGCGTAATTTTTTACATTTTAAAATATTAAATATTTAGGATGCAATTTTTCGAATTTAATATAGGCTGCTTATTAAATAGTATAAGTTAGGTGTTTTTTAGTTTGTTGGGGTATATCCAACAATTTTCAATGGTGTTAATGCAAGTTTGATGATTTGTGATGGTAGAGTAATAGATTATTGTCTTAGCGTTGTGCGAAGATTCAACACACACTAATATGAAATAAGAACAACTAGTTGATACATTAGAAATTTTTACTTTAAAAACTCAAAAAGAGAAAAAATCACAGGGACCTACCCAATTAAAAAAACATATATACTATAAAATGATGGTTACACATAAAAAATCATGGAAAAAGTCATACAATCTTTTGATTTGCAGCGTTAGTGTGCGAGCGAACTTGTCACAAAGAATGAGCGGCGGCCGACCGGTGGTAGTCGTCAATATTTGGTGGCGATCAATAGCTGCAGGAGTGATGCTGCACTTCTGCTCTTTCTTCAAGCTCTGAACTATCCCTTTAAACTTCAAACTACCTCCTCCGACTTCAAGCTTCCTACTTATACTTCAAGCTCCGTCCTTGGACATCAAGTCTCTCCCTCATGAGAGGGGTGGGCCTATGTTTCTAGAGTTTCGGTTGCAATTAATGAAAAAATATGAACCAATTTGATTGAATGACTCGGAGGACTTTCATTGATCAAATGATGTTTGGTGGACATTTGAGTATATTAACGATGTTGGAATTGANACACATGAAAAGGTGTATTTCACTTTTTAAAAGTAATAAAAATAATAATTTTCATGTGATATGAAAGTTTTAGATGGTATTAATGTAAAAACAATGTTTAGTTGTTAGATATGTAAATGCATAGAACCCGAGTGGTATGTATGTAAATGCTCCCAAATTATAACTTATTCCCCCATTGCTTCATCATTTTCAGAGGAGGCAAGCATAAATAAGAAAAAAAAAACCTGAAAAAAAAATTATCATAACAAAATCACCAAACCCATTTCCCCATAAACAATCCCAATCAAATCCAAAANCATGTTAGAAAATTCGCAACAGTTGAGTAATAAATTATCAGCTTAACGTTGCACGAGAATTCAACATGCACTTAGATAAAAGAAACTATAAATGAAGATGACAGAAGTTTTTTATGTTGAAAACCTATAAAGGAAAAACTACGAGATATGACATAGTTGAAGAGTTTTACGATGAAATGACGATTACAATTACAACCATTTGTCCCATAAGCATCAAATGTTTATAAAATCTTTCAAGTTACAATGTTGACTTATGGATAAACTTATCGCAATAAGTGGGTACCGGCAAGTGGTGATCGGCGACAACTAACAAGAGATGGTCGGTGGTGGTATATGTGACTGGTGATCGGTGGTAGCCAGAGGAGGTGGGCAGTGGTCGGTGAAGAGGTGATGATGGACTTCAGCTCATTTAAACTTCAAGCTTCAAGTGCTGCTTCTCCCTTCGTGAGAAAAACGAAGTTCTATTTATAGATTTCTGAGTGCAATTAATACATGAATATGGATCACATTGATTAGATAGCGTTTGATGGACATCTTAGTGCATTAATGATGTCAAAATTGGGCAATCTTAAACTTATTGAATTTGTTTTGTCGAGGCACTCGATCCGGCTGTAAGCGCAACTGAATCAACATTTGTTTATCCTTTAAAGTATGCCCGAAAAGCTTCCAAAAGTGATTTGATATCTTGATCGGGATTTGATTTGACTCAAATTTGACCAATTTAATATCATTTGATATATCTAACTGTAAGTTTGTTAAAATCAGAGCTTTTGATGACTCTTAATTAAAGTTTAAACAATCTTCAATCAAACGATTGCTTCGAGATCCATGTTATACCTTGAGATTCATGTTAACTGTTGGAAAATTATTAATAACATATCAATTATATTATTGTTTGGAATGTAATATGGATAGAATAAGCATATACTTTATAAAAGAAATTGAGCCTAGCTCAGCTGGTAGGATAGTTTTGTCATGCATGAGAGGAAAAAAACCTTTTCACTTATTGGGTTGTTAGTGAGCTTAAATGTCAGGAGTAGCAATTCATATGTTGTAATGTGGACAATAGAATTTTGAAGGCGGGTTGGCACCAACAAAATTGAGAAGGCATTTGAGTGCCTTAACGATGTCAAAATCGAACGACCTTGGACTAGTTGGGTTTGCCTTGTCGAGACGCTCGATTTGATCATAAACTCACCAGATTTGACATTTGTTTGACCTTCTAAATATGTCTGGAAAGTTTCCCAAAGTGATTTAATGACTTGATCTGAATTTGATTTGATATGGATTTGACCAATTTGGTATCATTGGGTTCCTCTCGTCGAGCCACTCAATTTGACTGTAAGTTTACTAAAATTGAAGCTCTGTGTGACTCTTAGTCGAATTTTGAACATTTCATACACAAAGATTGTTTCGAGATTCATGCCATGTCTCAGCATTCATGTTCGATGATGAATTCATTGACGAAGCATCAACTCTCCATTATCATTGTGCACTACCTCATTGATCATCTTTGCTAGTTCCATGGGAGCAGCAACCTAACCATTTTCAACAAACTCCATAATTTCATTACACCATCTCATTGTTAGTTTTTGGGTGGTGTCATATCCAGCTTTTGTCGTTGTGCAAATCTGTCGGCTTTAGGCTCCATTTGGGGCTGCTTTTTTCATGCAGCGCGACCCCAAAGCGCGTTAAATTAATGTTTGGCTCCCAAGTTTGCTGCCAAACGACGCCGAAGAGAGCGAGAAGTGGGTCGCGGGATCGGCCCTGCGGCCCCAACTTTCGCCTCACTAATATTTGAAATTGCCCTCGCGAAAGAAGTGCCATAGCGTTCCATCCTGAGCCTTTTTCTTTTGTCGTACAGGAATCGACCCCGTAGCCCTAGCGATCCTTTTAGCGCCGTTCCACGCCTTCTTCTTTGAAACTGTCGTCTCGCCTTCTTCTTCGTCGCAATCACATTGTCTCGCCATCTCTACAGGAAACACACTCCTGCTGCTTCATCGACCCCGTTCCTTCTGCTTCGTTGACCCCGTGCCTCACAAGCTCCGCAAGTGGCTTCTCCGCATAACAATTTTTTTTTTCACCTTTATTGGAGAAACCAAAATTTTGAGCTATTGTTATACGATCAATCTTTGCACTTTTGATACGATTTTGAAACTTTTACATTTTGATACGATTTTGAAACTCCTACATGTCTGAGAACTACTTAGATATCTCATTTTAGTGAGGTTTTAAAGAACTATCTTGACTATTGTTATATGATCCCTCTTTGCACTTTTAAAAATTCTTATTNTGATCCCTCTTTGCACTTTTAAAAATTTTTATTAAATTATGATGTATCGCATCTTACATTTTTTAATGATTTGTTGTTTGCGTAATATGCTTGGCTACTTTGTGCGATACAGTAATTGACCATATTTTCTTCTGTAAGGTGGCTAAATGTGTGAATTTTTTTTTATTCAGATCTTGTTTTTGTTTTGTATGAATAACTGATAGTATTTGGAAATCACTATTAGTGTTTTATTCACCTTTTACTTTAAATAATGTCATAATATGAGATTCTAATGATCAACAAAATGACTCCAAATTTTTCCTGAATGCATGATCTAATTGGTTTTTGTCCTCTCTCTGTGCCTAATGTTTGAAACCAGAATCATTTATTTTCTCTGTTATTTATATACCACTTATATACCACTGAATTCTTTTTCAATGTTATTTACATGCCACTGAATTCTTATGTATTTATATATATATTACTAAAAAACTTAATGTTTATTGATATAACACTTTATAATAGCCTAGACTTTGTTTGTTTTATTTATTGTATTCATTATTGTTTACTAATGTTTGTTTATGAGTCAATTGCAATATTAGCATCTAATTGATTTTACTGTTATGTTTCATGTCTTTGTTTGTTATAATAATAAATAGATACTAAGCCTAAAGAGGTTGTTACACCCGATTGTGAGAAAAAAATACGAAAATAATATTTTGCGATATTGTCTTAAAGAGATAGAACGGGGCAATAGGCCTACGACAGATGGAGACCCACATGATAATTATTTAGGAAAAACATTTAGGGATACCCATCACTATGGATGCAAATAAAAGAAGACGGATGGAGGCCCACATGGATACACGCAGAAGAAAGTGGAGAGGGATGTTTCTGAAGACAATATGTTTTATGTACGACTACTATAACACGTACATTGATTGGTCGTCATGCATGACATCTTCTTATATCGGTGACAAATGGGTTGGAGAGTTGCTTGCGGGGCACCCAACACGATTTTGATGTACGAGTACTATTTCGTTGTTTAGTTTGATACCTGAGAACTATTGAAAACCATTGAACTATTGTTGTTTATGTGTTGTGTGGATATTGCCAAACAAGATATTTATGATTCATTAGTATTTGAATATTGGACTTATGTGCATCCTTTCACTTTACATTAAGAAAATAAATATATCTAACAAATTTCACATGCTTTTGTTTATTTGAGAATGGTTATAGAATTGGGGAGTTGGAACATATGAGAGAGTTGCACAAATTAAAAATACATTTTCTGAAAATTGTGAAGGATGCTAGAGAGGCTTGCACTGTAAAATTATTTGAGAAGACAAAACTCACAGATTTATTATTGAATTGAGGCAAAATTGTTGATGAATGGAAATCAGACAAGGGAGTTGGAAGCTGACGGAACATTGTCAATTCTGACTTAGATGTGAATGTGCTTGAAAATCTTAAACCATACAAAAATCTAAAGAGTTTGTTTATATTTCCATACAAGGGTGTAAGCTCTGCAAAATGGATGTACAAAACAGATCCGATCTCCAATCTGGTGTTCATCAGTCTGAACGGGTGCTCGGAGTGGGAAACTTTTTCCACCTTTTGGGCAGCTTCCCCACCTCAAGTTGCTGTACCTTTGTAACATGCCAAAAGCAAAGCTTTGCAACTTTGGTGTTTAATGTATTAATTGCTGCAACTTTGGTGGGATGGAAGGAGCGCTGCTTTCTCTGATTAGTTGTGTTGAGCTCTCCATTTATCTGTACTGAAACTTCATGCTTCTTGTTGTGTTATGGAGATTTTGATTAGCTGCCTATTTGTCTTTAATGAAACTCTATCTTTGTTGTGGTGTTATGAGTTTTACTAATGCTCGATCATTTTAACACCTGATTTTGGACCAATATGTAAAGTTGCAGATTTTTCTGATTTTATCTTGTGTCTACATGTGTAACACCCAGATTTGATTATATATGTGCTGATTTTCTAATTTTTCAATATTTGTGTGCTGATTTTCTGATTTTAATTTATATTTACATACATACTACCTTACATATGCATGAAATTGTGTATTTTATTTTTTTCTTAAGTTGAGTGGTGTATTTTTGTTGATGTGCTATGAAAGATTTGGGTGTTACAAATGTAAAAGTTAAAATCTAGGTGTCAAATCTGTTAATACATGAGAGTTGGGTGGTATGTGTGCAAATGCTTGGTTAGTAACTGCTTATGAGAATGGTTCTTGAGCTCAACATTGTTTCTCTCAGTTGTTCTTAATAAAAAATTGTGATATAAACTTTGTTATAAAAATTGTAGCAGTCTATTTTTACATTTTTATCTTGTAAAGTGAATTTATCTTCTGTTATATCATATATAGGATTGTTGTTGTTCCGTGTCAAACAGTTTAACTAAACAGAGGCAGAATAGTCGTTTTTTTAAAAACAGCTGCACACAGTTTTTTTCACACTGTTGCAACAAACAACCAACCAGTTTCCCCGCAGCAGCTTACTCACAGCAGCTTCCTAGGGTAGCGGAGCGCATAGCTGAAAAGTTGCAGCTGCGCCAAACAGAGCCTTAGTGATGTCAACTATCTCCATATTACTTTTTTTTTGTCTCCTTAAAAGCATGCTAACTTTGTCTTCTCGTTTTAAGGCTCGTCGTTGATTGGACATGATATTCTCTGTTAGAGAGAGAGAGAGAGAGAGAGACACGCACACACACGCACACACTCACACACACTCACACACACACATCTTTCACCTAACATTTTGTATTTCGTTTGTCATAGTCCTTATAAAAGTTATTATTAATATGTAATAACTTATCTTAATAAGTATAGCTCATTGATAAAATATCTAAATATATATGATAAATTTTTAATATATATATTCTTCTTTAATAAATTATTATGCAATCAAAGTTAAACATATACTTAGTTGATACTTCATCTTGATTACAAATAGTGTTATAAAAAAAGTTTGTTATTCGTGAACAGCTCGTGCTCGGCTCGTTTAATTAAAAATGATTTGTTCGCTCATGTTCAATTCATTTTAGCTCTAAATTATATAATTATTTATATAATATTATATATATTATTTATATAATAACATACTATATATTTCTAGGTGTGAATGTATTTTTGATCTTATTTTGCATGCAAACACAGACAATGATTCAAATGCCAATTAGTTATCACCATGTCACCAATCTTAGCCATGGACACCACATATGTCATCTTCCCATTCAAACCAACAGAAAACAGTTTCCCACCTCATCCCCTTCTCTCCCCAAAATAGATCTCCCCCAACCTAAAATCAGAACACCTTCCACCACCCCGCCGCCCCGCCCACCATGCCTCCCCCGTCCATCCTCGTCCACATCTTCGCCGCCATCTCCCTCGCCTCCGCCACCCAAATCGGCGTCAACTGGGGCACCCAAACCTCGCACCCTCTCAACCCAAACATCGTCGTCAAGCTCCTACAAGACAACGATATCTCCAAAGTAAAGCTCTTCGACCCCGATCCATGGACTCTCTCCACCCTCTCGGGCACCGGTATCGATGTCATGATCGGCATCCCAAACGAGCAGCTTCTCCCCATCAGCAAACATTACGACACCGCCCGAGATTGGGTGAAACAGAACATCACCAACTACCTTCACTCCGGCGGTCTGAAAATCAGCTACGTAGCCGTCGGAAATGAGCCATTTTTAACAAGCTACAATGGCGCATACCTACAATACACCTTCCCCGCCCTCAAAAACATCCAAAAAGCCCTCAACGAAGCCGGCGTCGGCCACCGGATCAAAGCCGTCGTCCCTCAAAACGCCGATGTATACGGATCCGATAGCGGTTTTCCCTCCGGCGGTGCTTTCCGTTCCGACATCCGCGGTCTCATGACCCAAATCGCTCTCTTTCTTAAATCTAACGGCGCCCCTTTCGTCGTCAACATCTACCCTTTTCTCAGCCTCTATCAAAACAGCCACTTTCCGGTCAACTTCGCATTCTTCGACGGCGGAGGCCGCGACATTAACGACGGGGGGAGGCTGTACGGGAACGTGTTCGACGCGAGCTTTGACACCCTCGTCTTCGCGCTTAACAAAATCGGAATCGACGGCATGAAAATCATCGTCGGGGAGGTCGGGTGGCCGACGGACGGGGCGGAGAGGGCCGATGAGGAGAACGCGAAACGGTTCTACGACGGATTTATGAAGAAGATGGGGAGGAACAGGGGAACGCCGATGAGGCGGGGGCCATTGGAGGTCTACCTGTTCAGCCTCATTGATGAGGACATGAAGAGCATAACTCCGGGGAACTTCGAGCGGCATTGGGGTCTGTTTACCTATGACGGGAGACCGAAGTTCGACATGGATTTGAGGGGGAAGGGGAAGAAGATGATGGGAGCGAAAGGGGTGGAGTATCAGGAGGCGAAATGGTGCGTCGTGAAGGAGGAAGCGAACAACTTGAGGCTGGTGGCGGGGAATATGGACTACGCATGTAGTTTGGGGGATTGTACGCCATTGGCGTATGGGGGGAGCTGTAATGGGCTGGGTGATTGGAGGGGGAATGCGTCGTATGCGTTTAATGTGTATTTTCAGACGCAGGATCAGGATGTGAGGGCTTGTGATTTTGAAGGGTTGGCGGAGATTACGAGGAAGAATGCGTCGAGGAAGGGGTGTTTGTTTCCGGTGCAGATTGTGAGTGAGGGGGAGAGGGTGGTGGTGGTGGAGATGTTGGCGGTGGTGGCGGTGGTGGTGGTGAGTTTGATGGGGTTGTGAAGGAGAAGAAGGCGTGAAAAGGTGAGGATTTGTGAGGGGATTGAGGTGGGAAAATTGTTGAAGGAGATGATTGGATCTTCAAGATTAAAATTTGGAGTGTTTTTTTTTTCGGAAAAAAATGATTTTTATTTTTTGTGGAAAAAGATTTCCAAGAGAAAGATAGCTTAAATTTTTCCTTACTGTGATCATTTTACTTTTTAGAGCATATAAAAGTGTTGAATTATTCTCTAGACTTTTTAAAGTAGGGCTTAAAATTTTTGTTTGCTTTATATGAAAAAAATTATAAAGAATTAAGAAAATATTACGTCTGATAAATTGAAATATGTAGGCGATGGTGTGGATCATCACACCATACCGTGTGTTTGGCGACATGGTGCAATCCACACCGTCATCCGCATAATATTTTTTGTGGTGAAAAAAAAGTAATTTTTTTTTTTTTTTTGTATTTATAGAGAAGAGTTTGTAGTTTATGTTTGGTATTTACCCCAAAATATTGAAAAAAAATTATATAATAAATACAATATTGTGCTCATTGTCTAAATCATACACCTATTTTTTGTGTGTTGTACATAAGAATTATGCACTAAGTTTGAAGGGAGATATTTTGGGTTGAGGTTTTCTTCTTCATTTTTTTTTTCTGAATACATTTACATACATTACAAACAATTGTTTTTGTGTGTGTGTGTGTGTGTGTG
>JXCR01146220.1:1813-12258 GCA_002079205.1 Phalaenopsis hybrid cultivar
TATATTTTCATTTTACTTCAACATGTAGATATTCAAATAGACTTCTAAACAGTGGGTATAAACATAAAAGCAAACATACACACTACTGACATCACAATCTTAACAAAAAGACAAACTTGCAAACATGATAAAAGAAAAATAAAGTGTAGTAGTTTCTGAATTTCAAGTTTAAGATCTAAGCTAACAAGATTTTCTACTTTATAACAGATATGAAATAAAGTTAAGTTCTAAAAAAACTAATCCACGGTACTAAACACAAAAAGACAGTTACTACCCTAAAATTTTAAAATTAAAATACTAACTACCACAAATGTCATAATAACAATAAAACATAAAAGTCCAAAACACAACATAGTCCAGAATAACACACAGATGCAAATGTAGAAAGCCCAAACCACATAGTTCATATCATATTACAATCATAAAATAAATCTCTCAGCTCTACTCTTCATCCTCATAATCACCACTATACCATTCTTCTACAGGCTCATAATTAGGATATCGAGGATATGGAGGAAATTGCACTCCTGGTTTACCTCTAATCAGGCTCTCCAAAGATGAGTGGAATTTCTCTTCATAATCACTCTTCCTTCTATTATAACTATTACTATAATCTGCAAAATGCTCTAAATTTTGTACCTTATTCGCAGTAAATTGATAGTATCCATCATCTTCTGCAATAACTCACATCGAGTATGAGTAGACTCACCTCGATATGTAAAAACACATGAAGTAGATGGTCTAGATGAAGAAGCAGCAAAGGTAGATGCAGCAGATGTTTCCATTCCGTAGCTCCTGGAAAATCCTCCTCTGCAGCCAAAAATTGAATGCTCAGAATAATTCTACACATTCACCTTCATGATGGGCTTTAGAGGTAATAGAACTTCCTCTCAACTATCATATTTAACCCCAGCGTGCTCACACAAAGAAAAGATCAAGGAAGCAAATCCCAGACCTACAGTTGTAACAGCTGTGGCAGAATTGATGATAGTCTGACAAATCAAAGCTCTAATGTTGATGAGATTTCCCTCTTGAATACAATGGTTCAACGTCGCTCATTCTCTGGGCACTTCACTGAGATGATTGATTTGAAGAAGATGAGCAGAAATAAAATAGTGTCAGGCTTTTGAAGGTGCATGATCCTGACTTAATGCTTATGCACAGTATACCAATAGTTCTGATGATATTTTTTATTTATATTCCCTTATTTTGCAACAAAACTAAAAACTGGATCGTGAAGAAAAATAAAAATTTAACCTTTTAATTTAAATATATTTATATTGGGACAATACGCAAGTATACGTATCGTTATCAAGTAATATAGGACTTTTTTATTAAGACCTGAATATCACCACAGGGAAGATTATGCAATATGCACTTTTTAGAAAGTTTTCTAATTTTAAAAAGATAATTACTTAAACTAAAAATGAGTTTTACAGGAATTTAAAATTTAAATATTTTTGATATTTTTGATATTTTAACGAAACAGTAACGTAGGAATTTAAAATTAAAATATTTTTGGTATTTTTGATATTTTAAAGAAACAGTAAAAAGATAACGAAATTTAAATATTTTTGGTATATTTGATATTTTAACGAAACAGTAATAACTTAAAAAGATAACTAAAGCTTTTGTAGAAAAAAAGTACTTAATATGAAAATATCTTTCTTCTTATCATGAATCAGTCATAAGTATAGGAATTCTGTTGTGGAAGTATGAAAATTGTTTTGTGCCAAATAGGACCAATAATATTCTTTACCCTTACTAGAGATGCTATAAAGAACATTGGCTAATTTAAAGTTTGAATAGTTCTGAAGGACGGCTAGGCAAGGAAGATACTAGCTCTCACTCTAGAAGTTTCCTCGATTTCCTCCATCGGGGGGCTAACATTCTCATATCAAAACCTAAAACAATAAACCAAGTTGGGGGATTTAACCTGTCACATTAAAGTCCTCTAACTCTACACCCATCAATGAATATTTCCCTATTTATTTGCACTCAATCATGCAATTCATCCAACTCATTCGATTCTTTCTAATTGTTGACTGAGACAATACCAGTCCGGTTCTTACATGTTCTCACAATAAATTTTATTTTTCCAACTGTTGATTGAGACAATACCAGCTCGGTTCTTACATGTTCTCATAACAAATTTTAACATCTGGATTGGCCAAATCAAGAAGTAAATGAAGTGCATGGATTTAAATCATATAACTAATCCAACATTAAAGATTAATACTCTCCACAACTTCCATTCAAAACTTAATTACTTAACATTTTAAAAAGAAAGATAAAGAAAACTACTCAGAATTCATGGAGAAAGCAAAATCACACTTTAGTGTAAAAGAAGAAATCATTGTCAACCCAACAACAAGTATCGATTAAAACCAAAAGTAGTCTAAAACAAAAAGATNTAATCACCACTATACCATTTTTCTACAGGCTCATAATCAGGATATCGAGGATATGAAGGAAATTGCACTCCTGGTTTACCTCTAATCAGGCTCTCCAAAGATGAGTGAAATTTCTCTTCATAATCACTCTTCCTTCTATTATATCTATTACTATAATCTGCAAAATGCTCTAAATTTTGTACCTTATTCGCAGTAAAATTGATATTATCCATCAACTTCTGTAATAACTCACATCGGGTATGAGTAGACTCACCTCGATATGTAAAAACACATGAAGTAGATGGTCTAGATGAAGAAGCAGCAGAGGTAGATGCAGCAAATGTTTCCATTTCGTAGCTCCTGGAAAATTCTCCTCTCCAGCCAAAAATTGAATGCTCAGAATAATTCTACACATTCACCTTCATGATGGGCTTTAGAGGTAACAGAACTTCCTCTCAACTATCATATTTAACCCCAGCCTGCTCACACAAAGAAAAGATCAAGGAAGCAAATCCCAGACCTACAGTTGTAACAGCTGTGGCAGAATTGATGATAGTCTGACAAATCAAAGCTCTAATGTTGATGAGATTTCCCTCTTGAATACAATGGTTCAACATCACTCTTTCTCTGGTCACTTCACTGAGATGATTGATTTGAAGAAGATGAGCAGAAATGAAATAGTGTCAGGCCTTTGAAGGTGCATGATCCTGACTTAATGCTTATGCACAGTATAGCAATAGTTCTGATGATATTTTTTATTTATATTCCCTTATTTTGCAACAAAACTAAAAACTGGATCCTGAAGAAAAATAAAAATTTAACCTTTTAATTTAAATATATTTATATTGGGATAATACGCAAGTATACGTATCGTTATCAAGTAATATAGGACTTTTTTATTAAGACCTGAATATCAAACCCACANTTGTGCCAAATAGGACTAATAATATTCTTTACCCTTACTAGAGATGCTATAAAGAACATTGGCTAATTTAAAGTTTGAAATTTCTGAAGGCCGGCTAGGCAAGGAAGATACTAGCTCTCACTCTAGAAGTTTCCTCGATTTCCTCCATCGGGGGGCTAACATTCTCGTATCAGAACCTAAAACAATAAACCAAGTTGGGAGATTTAACTTGTCACATTAAAGTCCTCTAACTCTACACCCATCAATGAATATTTCCCTATTTATTTGATCTCAATCATATGAACTACATTCTCATTCATACAACCTCATATGATTCTTTCCAACTGTTGACTGAGACAATACCAGCTCGGTTCTTACATGTTTTCATAACAAATTTTAACATCTGGATTGGGCAAATCAAGAAGTAAATGAAGTGCATAGATTTAAATCATCACAACTTCTTCCAACATTAAAGATTAATACTCTCCACAACGTCCATTCAAAACTTAATTACTTAACATTTTAAAAAGAAAGATAAAGAAAACTACTCAGAATTCATCGAGAAAACAAAATCACACTTTAGTTTAAAAGAAAAAATCATTGTCAACCCAACAACAAGTATCGATTAAAACCAAAAGTAGTCTAAAACAAAAAGATAAAAACTTATCTCAAGTCCTCCACCAATTTCAATTAAAACCAAAAGTAGTCTAAAACAAAAGATAAAAACTTATCTCAAGTCCTCCACCAATCAAAAGTAGTCTAAAATAAAAGATAAAAACTTATCTCAAGTCCTCCACCAAACTCTTGAAGTCTCTTTGGATTTCTTCTATTTTACAATCACTCAAAATAAAATAACAAAAAGGATAGAGTAAATAAAAAGTAGTTCCTGAAAATCTCTCCGAACAAACTCCTTAGAGAAGAAACTTTCAAAACTTGCCAGTGTTTTTAGGACTCTTTTCTAAGTCCTCTCTTCTTTCTTTTATAGTTTTCCAAGAGGTGCCTTGATGTCTTGATAAAATGTATTTGCCCAAGAGATGCATCCTTTCATGATATTTTTTTTCCATGGTGGTTAGAACCACCTATTAAGCCAATGGGTGCCTCAAAAACCTCTTTAAAAATCATGAAAATTGATTTTACTCGTCTAGTAACTGCCACTGGTGCTTAAGCGCGGGGTCTCGACGCTTAGGCGCGGTCTCTTCTGTTTAACCGGTGCTTAAGCGTCGGATCTGGCGCTTAGACGCCAAAACTCTTTTGCACAATTATTCACCTTTTTGCTCCAAATTTGATCATTTTTCACTCCTTTAAGTATTTTTTTCCATTTTTACTTTTATCTGTAAAAAAACACAAAAATGTCTTCCATTAAAGCACAATATCTTAAAAATAGGTATAAAATTGTGTCAAAAAATACTATATATTTTAGGTGTATCAAATTCCCCCAAACTTAAAATGTTACTTGTCCTCAGGTGACACTTCAATCTTTAAAAACCAAATATGTATTATATGTATATGAGTTTCTTTAAGAGTTACTAAAATTTAGATTTAGAAATATAGTAGTCCAATTTTGAAAAAATAATTAGTTAATGAGATCAACTTAAAGTTTGAAAATTTTTATTATTAAGAACTATGAAAATATGAGTTACTGTCTAATTCAGAAATATTGTAAGTTCTCTAAATTTAGATTTTAGTTCTTTTATTTTATTGACTAAAAATTTTTTATTAAAAATAATTTTACTTAATATAATATATTTATAAGCTTATGATTTTATCAAGTCTTATANTCACTCAAAACAAAATAACAAAAAGGATAGAGTAAATAAAAAGTAGTTCCTCAAAATCTCTCCGAACAAACTCCTCAGAGAAGAAACTTTCAAAACTTGCCAGTGTTTTTAGGACTCTTTTGTAAGTCCTCTCCTCTTTCTTTTATAGTTTTCCAAGAGGTGCCTTGGGATCTCTTCAAAATGTGTCTTGATAAAATGTATTTGCCCAAGAGACGCATCCTTTCATGATATTTTTTTTTCATGGTGGTTAGAACCACCTATTAAGCCAATGGGTGCCTCAAAAACCTCTTTAAAAATCATGAAAACTGATTTTACTCGTTTAGTAACTGCCACTGGTGCTTAAGCGCGGGGTCTCGATGCTTAGGCGTGGTCTCTTCTGTTTAACCGATGCTTAAGCTCGGATCTGGCGCTTAGACGCCAAAACTCTTTTGCACAATTATTCACCTTTTTGCTCCAAATTTGATCATTTTTCACTCCTTTAAGCATTTTTTTCCATTTTTACTTGTATCTGTAAAAAAAACACAAAAATGTCTTCCATTAAAGCACAATATCTTAAAAATAGGTATAAAACTGTGTCAAAAAATACTATATATTTTAGGTGTATCAAATTCCCCAAAACTTAAAATGTTACTTGTCCTCAGGTGACACTTCAATCTTTAAAAACCAAATATGTATTATATGTATATGAGTTTCTTTAAGAGTTACTAAAATTTAGATTTAGAAATATTGTAGTCCAATTTTGAAAAAATAATTAGTTAGTGAGATCAACTTAAAGTTTGAAAATTTTTATTATTAAGAACTATGAAAATATGAGTTCCTATCTAATTCAGAAATATTATAAATTCTCTAAATTTAGATTTTAGTTCTTTTATTTTCTCGACTTAAAATTTTTTATTAAAAATAATTTTACTTAATATAATATATTTATAAGCTTATGATTTTATCAAGTCTTATACTTTAAAAAGATCAAATGTAGAACAAATTTTTGATTAGGAACTGATCCTCAAGCTTCTCCTCCCTTAGATTTCTTTTCTTTTTCTTTTCTTTTATTTTTCTTTTATTTTTCTTTTTCTTTTTCTTCTTCTTTTTCTTTTTTTTTTCTTTTTTTTCTTTTTCAGGCAAGGATTACTATATCTGGATATGTCTTTAATGAGTTTGAATTTCACTTCTCCTTTCTTAAAGTAAAGTCTTGATATAAAACTTTTACTTATAAATAAAATAATAGTTTTGAAAATCATTTTAATAAAAGAAATTTAAGTATTAAAAATAAAAGTCTAAATTACTTNAATCCTTAAGCTTCTCCTCCCTTAGATTTCTTTTCTTTTTCTTTTATTTTATTTTTCTTTTCTTTTTCTTTTTCTTTTTCTTCTTCTTTTTCTTTTTTTTTCCTTTTTTTCTTTTTCAGGCAAGGATTACTATATCTGGATATGTCTTTAATGAGTTTGAATTCCACTTCTCCTTTCTTAAAGTAAAGTCTTGATATAAAACTTTTACTTATAAATANAAAGTGGATATGAGTCATCATCTTCTGTAATAACTACTCTTGAGTCTTAGTTGACTCACCTCAAGATGTAAGAACACGTGAAGCAGATGGTCTTGATGAAGATGCAGCAGAGGTAGATGCAGCAGACGTCTCTAATCCATAGCTTCTGGAAAATCTTCCTCTCTAGCCAAAAATTGAATGCTTTAAATAAGTCTTCACATTCACTTTTGTAATGGGCTTCAGAGGCAACAAAACTTCCTCCCAATTAACATACTTTACTCCAGCCTGCTCGCTTCAAGAAAACATCAAGGAAGCAAATCTCATACCTACAATAGTAGTAGCTGCAGCTGAACTTATGATAATGTGATAGATCAAAGCCCCTATGTTGATGGGCTTTCCCTCTTGAATACAGTAATTCAACGTCGCTCTCTGTTCACTTCACCGAGATGATTTGTAGGAAGCAAACGAGTAGATATAAAATAGTGTCAAGCCTTTGATGGTGCACACAACTTTGACGTTAGAAAACTTAATCTCCTCTCTTTTATAATCTTCCAAAGTCCTCTTCCAACAGTCAAATAACATATGATCTCGTCCAATTCCGCTTCCGTAAAACTATAATTCGCATAAAAATACAAAGTCTCCGGTTGTAAATGGTAAAAAAAATTTATTACCTCAGTAGTAAAAGGTACCAACTTCCCTCGAACCATAACTCGATCGTCCTCAGCCTCTGAGAGATTTGCATAAAACTCCCTTACAACAGAAATTACAGCGACAGCAGAGAAACAACAAAACTGTTCCCACTACCGGTGGACTATCAGGTTTTCCACTTCTCCACCTGGACTCTTAAAACATCACTCCTAAATCAATTTTTGTGACTGTAGAGCGTCACTATATTGATCCTGAGCTTTTGAACTAACAAATTTGCTTGAATCAAATGAGCTCTTTCCTTTGCTCCTTCTCATTCTTGGTGCCATTTTACAAATTTGATAAATGCCAAAAATAACTTTAAAAATCAAGTTTAAATCACTAAACTAAACTTCCAAAAGCAGTAACTAAACTTCCTAAGCAATTTCCATATATTTTTCTTCACTTTTCACCATGAATAGTAAAATTTTGAAATCTTCCAAATGTGCTTAAAATATATGGCGAAAATTCCAAATTTTTGCATAGAAGTAAAGCTCTTACCTCAAGGAACTTGGATCTAGCTAAAGACACTTGATTCCACCAAGAAATCTCCAAATTTCACTTGCCCTTGCCTTTAAAATTGCTAACTCGAGTTTGGGAAGACGATAGGAGGCGTTAAAAATGGCATTTTTGGATAAAAAATTCACTTTTAACCGTTCACAAACAGGTTTTCATGAACCGGCACTTAAGCGAGGGTAAGTTGCGCTTAAGCGCCTCCCTCTCGGGTTGGCTCACACTTAAGCGCGAGATGTGGCGCTTAGACGACAGTGCACAATTTTTGAAATTTTTAATTTTAAGTAAAATGCATTATTAGCCTAAGTAAACCACCCCTAAATGGTCTCATAGCACTTAAATGACTATTTTTACTTCCTATAACTCCCTTCTCTCTCAAAATTCTCATAATATTTAATTCAATTAGAAACTAAAAATAACACAAATTTTCATAAAAACAAACTTATATTAATTCACAAACAAGTACAAACACATTTAACTCTTAGTTCTCTCTCCAAATAGTCTTGGATGAGAAAATTTTCCTAACAAAACACTTAACACACATTTACAATTAAACACATAAGTGACACAAACACTAAACACAAGACATAAACACTAACACACTTAAAAACATGACTCCAAACACACAATTCCTAACACTTAACTTAATGTCACTCTTGATTAGAAGGAACGAATTCTTGTCTCTCAATAGTCTCCAGGAATATAGAGTTGATAAAATGGAAGGTGGTGACGAGCTCTAATACTATCATCTTTGATCCACTTTTGCTTAAGGAACATCATCTTATCCGCTTCCTCTACATAACTGGTATGACTAAATTGCATCTTAAGTTGCCACCCAATATGTTCAAGATGAGCATGCAATTCAAGCACCTTAGTCTCTAATAAAGATATAGTATTCTTCATTTGGTTGATCTTCTCCGATATCCCTTCAATACTAATGGCTAAGAAACCATTATACATCTCCTGTGCACATTAACTAATGAACTTCTTCCTCATGGCTTTTTTCTTCTTCTTCAAATCCATCTCCCATGAAAACATTTTCTCTAAATCTCTCTCTTTCTTAGACTTTTAGGGCTAAAAAAAATCAAGGGTGAAATTCCTTCACAAACCCCTTCTTTTTATAGGCCTAATTCCCCCTCATAACTTCTAGGCACGACTAGAAACTGCCAAAACACGTTTATTCCAACTAAATTGCAGTTACACCTTCTAGAAATTAAAATTTTCACATGTGATTAAATCGCCGCGATTAAGCACCGGATCTGGCGCTTAAGTACCAGTGCACATTTTTGCATCAGTCAACTTAACATCCAAATTCTCATTCTAACATGTCTAGGTCACTAAATAAATTCTAAATATCATTACTAGCACATAATAAACTCAAAAATACTCCCCCAAATTTCTTAATGAGACTCAAAGCAACAATCAAAGCCAAAACACATTGACAACTATGGGTTGCCTCCCACAAAGCGCTTAGTTTTACGTCGTTAGCCTGACGTAACCAGTGCTCATTCTGGTTGACCCAACATCATTTCATCACTATATTTATTTTGATCCCCTATATAATAAGTTTTTATTCTATGTCCTTTCACTTTAAAAAATTTTCTCAGAATTAGAATCTTTAATATCCACAGCTCCGTAAGGATAAACTTTTATCACAACAAATGGGCCCATCCACCTGGACTTAAGTTTGTCTGGAAATAATCTTAACCTTGCATTATATAGCTAAACTTGTTGCCCTGGCTGAAAATTTTTAGTAAGAATCTTTCGATCATGCCACATTTTCATCTTTTCTTTATAACCTAGCTAAAAATTTTTAGTAAGAATCTTTCGATCATGCCACATTTTCATCTTTTCTTTATAAATCCTTAGCACTCTCATAAGATTCATTCCTTATCTCTTCAAGCTCACTTAATTGTAACAATATTTTCTCACGAGCATCTTTTAAATTATAATTGAACTCTTTTGTAGCCCAATATGTTTTATGCTAAAGTTCAACTGGTAAGTGAAAAGCTTTCCCAAATATTAGCCTATATGGGGACATTCTTATAGGAGTTCTATATGTAGTCCTATAAGCCCACAAAGCATAGTCAAGTTTGACTGACCAATCCATTTTGGATTCACAAATTTTTCCATAATTCTTTTAATTTCCGTATTAGATAATTCAACCAAACCACTTGTCTGAGGATGATAAGTAGTAGCAATCCTATGATTTATATGATTTTTCTTTAATAACTTCTCCATAATGACATTTCTAAAATGAATTCCCCCATCAGTAATGATAACTCTCGGCATCCCAAATCTACAAAATATGTTCATTTTCAAAAATTTTGCAAAACTTTGAGCATCACATTGAGGTAAAGCAACAGCTTCTATTCATTTAGATACATAGTCCACTGCTAACAGAATATATAAATTTTTGAAAGATGGTACAAGTGTCCCATGAAATCTAATCCCCAAACATCAAATATTTCAACTTCTAGAATATAATTGAGGGGCATCTCATTTCTTCTAGAAATATTGCCTACTCTTTAACATTTATCACAAGTTTTGATATAATCATTAACATCTCTAAAAATTGTAGACCAATAAAATCCAGATTGTAGATGTTTGTATGATGTTTTATCAAAATCAAAATGTCCCCCAAAATCATAATTATGACATTTTTGGATAATTTCATAAGTTTCTTCTAA
>JXCR01146220.1:28537-41854 GCA_002079205.1 Phalaenopsis hybrid cultivar
AAAAATCAAGTTTAAATCACTAAACTAAACTTCCAAAAGCACAAACTAAACTTCCCAAGCAATTTCCATAGATTTTTCATCATTTTTCACCATGAATAGTGAATTTTCAAATTTTTCCAAATGTGCTCAAAATACATGGTGAAAATCCAAAATTTTTGCAAGTAAAGCTCTTACCTTAAGAAATCTGAATCTAGCATTTTTTTCTTGATCCCACCAAGAAATCTCCACTTAATGGTGTGCCCTAGACCTTAAAAATCGTGATTTTGAGAGGTAGAACACGTTGAGAGGCATTAAAAATGGTGTTTTTGGATCAATACTTCACTTTTAACCGTTTGAGAACCGATTTTCATGAACCGACGCTTAAGCGCGGGTAAGTGGCACTTAGGCACCTGCCTCTCGGGTTAGCTTAAGCGCAATATGTGGCACTTAGGCGCCAGTGCATTATTTTCAAAATCTTTAAATTTAAGTAAAATGCACTATTTGCCAAAGTAAACCACCCCTAAATGATCTCATAGCACTTAATTGACTATTTTCAACTTCATATAACTTCCCTCTCTCTCAAAATTATAACTATTTCAATTTGAGGCTAAAACAACACAAAATTTTCACAAAAACAAACTTATATTAATTCACAAACAAGTACAAATACTATTGACACTTAATTCTCACTCCAAATAGTCTCGGATGAGAAAGTTTTCATAAGTACAAAACACTTAACACACATTCACAATTAAACACATAAGTAACATAAACACTAACACATGTCTTAAACACTAAAAACACTTAAAGATAACAAATTTAATCACACAAAAACAAACATAGAACTTAATTCCATTCTTCATTAGAAGGAAAAAATTCAGGTCTTTCATTAGTCTCTCCTGGGGCAACTGAAATATAAAGTTGATAAAACGGGCGGTGGTGACGTCCTCTGATGCAATCTTCTTCAATCCACTTTTGCTTAAGAAACGTCTCCTTATCTGCTTCCTCTATATAACTAGTGTGGCTAAATTGCATTTTCAATTGCCATCCAATATGCTCCAGATGTGCATGAATCTCCAATACCTTATTTTCCAGTACAGACATGGTATTTTCAATTTTGTTGATCTTCTCTAATATCCCTTCAATACTAATAGCTAAGAAACTGTTAGACATATCTTGTGCACTTTGACTATTGAATTTCTTCCTCATGGTCTCTTTGTTCTTCTTCAAATCCAGCTCCCATGAAAACATCATTTTAAAATCTCTCTCTTTTAGGCTTTGAGACTAGAAATGATTTGGAGTGAAATTCCTTCACTAAAACCTACTATTTATAGGCCTAAATTCTTCCAATAACTCCTAGACACATTTAGAAATAGGCAAGACACATTTTTGCAAACTTCTAGGCAGTTTTTCCTTCTAGAATATTAATTTTTCACATGTTTTCAAACTATCGTGCTTAAGCGCCGTATTTGGCTCTTAAGTGCAGGATTTGGCGCTTAAGCGCCAGTGCACATATTTGCACAAGTCAACTTAACGTCCAAATTCTCATTTTAACATGTCCAAATCTCTAATTTAAGTCTTAAAATCAATACTAATACATAATAGTCTCAAAAATACTACCCCAATTTTTTTAATCACACATAAAACAATAATAAAAAAAACACACTAATACTTATGTGTTGCCTCCCACAAAGCGCTTGGTTTTACGTCGTTAGCCCAACATAACCAATGCTTACTCTGGTTGACCTAACATCGTTCCATCATTAAAATTATGTTGATACCCTATATAATATAGTTTCAGTCTATGTCCATTCACTTTAAAGATGTTCTCAAACTTAGGATCTTTAATATCCACAGCTCCATAAGGATAGACTTTAACCTCAATTAATGGGCCCATCCACCTGGACTTAAGTTTTCTTGGAAATAATCTTAACCTTGCATTATATAGCAAAACTTGTNACAAATCAAAAAGTAAATGAAGTGCATGAATTTAAATCATCACAACTTCTTCCAACATTAAAGATCAATACTCTCCACAACTTCCATCCAAAACTTAATTACTTATCATTTTAAGAAGAAAGATAAAGAAAACTACACAGAATCTATGGAGAAAAAAAACCACACTTTAGTTTAAAAGAAGAAATCATTGTCAAATCAACAACAAGTCTCGATTAAAACCAAAAGTAGACTCAAAACAAAATGAGAAAAACTTATCTTAAGTCCTTCACCAAACTCTTGAAGTTCCTTTGAATCTCTTCTCTTTTACAATCACTCAAAACAAAATAACAAAAAAGATAAAGTAAATAAAAAGTGGTTTCCTGAAAAATCTCTCCGAACTAACTCCCAGAGAAGAACTTTCAAAACATGCCAATATTTTCAGGACTCTTTTCTAAGTCTAGAGAAGAACTTTCAAAACTTGCCACTATTTTTAGGACTCTTTTCTAAGTCCTCTCTTCTTTCTTCTATAGTTTTCCAACAGGTGTCTTGGGATCTCTTCAAAATATGTCTTGATTCAACGTATTTGCCCAAGAGACGCATCCTTTCATGATAATTTTTGTCCATGGTGGTTACAACAACCTATTAAGCCAATGGGTGCATCAAAAACCTCTTCAAAATTTTTGAAAACCGATTTTACTCATCTAGAAACTGCCACCGGCGCTTAAGCGCGGGGTCTCGGCGCTTAGGCGCGGCCTTCTCTATTTAACCGGCGCTTAAGCACCGAATCGGGCGCTTAGGCTCCAAAACTCTTTTGCACAATTTTTCACCTTTTTGCTCCAAAAATTGATCCTTTTTCACTCCTTTAAGCTATTTTCCTATTTTTACTTGTATCTATAAGAAAAACACAAAAATATCTTCCATTAAAGCGCAATATCTAAAAAATATGTATAAAAATGTGTCTAAAAATACTATATATTTTAGGTGTATCAGTGCACATAACTTTGAAATTGGGAAATTTACTCTCCACTCATTGGTGATCTTCCAAAGTCCTTTTTTAATAGTCAAGTATGAAATAATCTTGTCTAACTCCACCTCAGTAGGACTATAATTTGCATAAAAACATAAAGTATTTGGTGGTAAATGGTAAAACAAGTTGATTAACTCTGGAAAAAAAGGTAACAACTTTCCTCAAACGATAACTCGATTGTCTTCAGTTTCAGGGAGATTTGCATAAAACTCCCTCACAACAGAAATCACTGCGACAGAAGAGAAACAAAAGCGCTGCTCCCACTGTCGACAAACAGTTAAATCTTCCACTTCTCCGCCTGGATTTCTAAAACATCGCTCCTGAATCAATTTTTGTGACTATAGAGTGTCACTGTATCGATCTTAAGCCTTTGAACTAACAAATTTGCTTGAATCAAACGAGGTTTTTCCTTTACTCCTCTTCATTCTTGGTGTCATTTGACAAATTTTATAAATTCCAAAAATAACTTCAAAAATCAAGTTTAAATCACTAAACTAAACTTCCAAAAGCANATTCTATCCAAAAATTAATTACATATCATTTTAAGAAGAAAGATAAACAAAACTACTTAGAATCCATGGAGAAAACAAAATCACACTTTAGTTTAAAAGAAGAAATCATTTTCAAACCAACAACAAGTCTTGATTAAAACCAAAAGTAGTCTAAAACAAAAAGATAAAAACTTATTTCAATTAAAACCAAAAGTAGTCTAAAACAAAAGATAAAAACTTATCTCAAGTCCTCCACCAACTGAAGTTCCTTTGAATCTCTTCTCTTTTACAATCACAAAAAACAAAATAATAAAAAGGATAAAGTAAATAAAAAGTGGTTCCTGAAAATCTCTCCAAACTAACTTCCCAGAGAAGAACTTTCAAAACTTGTCAATATTTTTAGGAGTTTTTTCTAAGTCCTCTCTTCTTTCTTTTATAGTTTTCTAAAAGGTGCCTTGGGATCTCTTCAAAATGTGTCTTGATTTGATCTATTTGCTCAATAGATGCATCTTTTCATGATAATTTTTGTCCATGGTGGTTACAACCATCTATTAAGCCAATGAGTTTCTCAAAAACCTCTTCGAAATTCGTGACAGCCAGTTTTACTCATATAGTAACTGTCACTGGCACTTAAGCGCAGGGTCTCGACGCTTAGGCCCGACCTTCTCTGTTTAACCGGCACTTAGGCGCCAAAACTCTTTTGCACAATTTTTTACCTTTTTGCTCCAAATTTGTTCCTTTTTCACTCCTTTAAGCATTTTTTCCATTTTTATTTGCATATGCAAGAAACATACAAAAATATCTTCCATTAAAGCACAATATCTCAAAAATAGGTATAAAAATGTGTCTAAAAACACCTATATAATTTAGGTGTATCAATTCCCCTGTCTAATATAAAGATTAAACAATGTTTAGATTAATCTAGGTTCTTAATTTCCTATAAGGGGTTTAGATTAATATGGGTTCTTAATTCCCTATAAAGGCAAGCCCTTATAGTTAATTGCATCTTAACCGACCTAAATAGCTTAAAAAACTCTTGATTAGTGATACACAAAAAATATATGTATTTTTAGACCAATATTTTATACCTATTTTTTTATGATATTGCACTTTAATGGAAGGTATTTTGATGTTTTTGGCAGGTTGTTGATTTTTTGGGCTTAAAGCAAAAAAAACAAGCAAAAAGAATGAAATTTGAAGTCAATATGACGTTTTTGAAGAAATGTTCAGCGCTGGCAGTGTCGAGGGCAGCACCGACGACGCAAAACAAATTAACGCGAAGATTTTTTTAATCAGCGCAGAAGGCGCCAAAGGCGGTGCAGACTACGTTTCTAGATGGTTCGATGTATTTGGACGACTTTTTGAAGAGTTTTTGGAGGCATCTCTTGGAGAATCGACCTTGGGCTCTATTTGGAGCCGAATTTCATCAAAAAATTTGCTCCTCTACTTTTTTCACTCCTTTACTTTCATTTTCCGCACCACTTCATTCCATTCCACTTCCATATTGGAGTCAATTAGTGATTTTGTTTTCATAATTTACAGTGCTTGTGGTGAGATTTAGTGTGAAACTTACTATAAGAGTGTTGCAGAAGCAGAAAAGTGAGAGATTTCTTTTTCCTGCATTTCTAAAAAAAGCTACAAAAGATTTACTTTGAGAAAGAGTTTTCAGATAAGTATTGTTTGTTTATTAGTGTTGTATGAACTTTCTTTTATATATTAAATTTGAGTTTTGTTATTTATTTCTCATGAAGTTTGAGTAGTTCCCTCTATCTTTCTCCCTACTTTGAGATATGGTGAATTGAAGAGATAATATGAATGTGTCAATATTAAATTGTAAAATAAATTGTGATAGTTTTTTAACTCGGAACTTAATTTACTTTTCGATCTGACCAATTGAATTGTTAAATTGTGTTGTGAAACATATGATCCGGGAAATGAAGTATGAGTTCTACAACAGAGTAAGGATCACATTTGATTTCATAAAGGATAACATTGTTTATGGAATTAAGTGCAAATAAAAAGGAAAATATTCTTTATTGGGTGTAGAATTAGAGAACCTTTAGGGTCACAAACTAAAATCTTCAATTCAGCCTTAGTATTTAAAAACTGAAGCAAAATGTAACCTTCAGGTGAAGGTAAGTGGGAGCTCTGGAGTGAGAACTAGTATCATCCTATCCTAGCCACGGATTTAGGGACTAAACACTGAGATTAACTAATAATTTTCTATGCAATGTATCAGAGTAGAGAATTAAATTTGCTCCCATTTGACACAATATATATTATGAACATTTATCTCATCTCATTTTACCATAGCCTCATTATAGTGGGAATGATGCTTTTTTCACATAAGAATCTCCATTACATAAACATAGTTAATAGATTAGTATGTACTGTGTTAAATTTTGCATATTTGATATGACAATACTTTAAAAAATTAATTTTGATTACATCTCAATAATTGAAATTAGTGACAATGATTTCAATTGACTTTTTGTGAATTTTCTATCAAATTTGTCATTTCCAATTTAAACATTCCCCATAGGATCAATACTTGGGACTTAAATAGAAAGTCCATTATTACTTGATAACAATATGTATACTTTTATAGAATTTGAATATTAATTGATTATATTTAATAAAATTTTACAAAATCTATGGCAACAAAAAAATCAGATCAAGTTTTGGCGTCGTTGCGTGGGGAAGGTAACAGTTGAATTAAATAATTTTGATAAATTAGAAAATTTAGAGATAATATATATACCATAAAAAATTATTATTATTAAAAAATAAAATAANCAAATAATCAGATCCTTTCCTTGTTTATATAAATATGGGTCATCCCAAAAATAAGTCTTAGCTTTAGATTCCTCTGTTGGTATGTCATTCCATAGGGCAAATATCACTAACAATAGAGTACACAATACCAGCATACCACAGAACACACAACTCATTAATAGTGAACAATTTTTCATGTGGAAAATGTTCATTAATTTAATTTTCAAAACAGAGTGTTTTTTCTAATTCAAGCCTGGACAAATGATCAGCAATTTGATTTTCAATCCCCTTNTGAATAATCAGATCATTTCCTTGTTTATATAAATATGGGTCATCCCAAAAATAAGTCTTAGCTTTAAAAATAAATTTCCTCCTCTGTTGGTATGTCATTCCATAGGGCATAATATCACTAACAATAGAGTACACAATGTCAGCATACCACAGAACACACAACTCATTAATAGTGAACAATTTTTCATCTGGAAAATGTTCATCAATTTAATTTTCAAAACAGAGTGTTTTTTCTGATTCAAGCCTGGACAAATGATCAGCAATTTGATTTTCAATCCCCTTCCAATTTGCTATTACAAAATCAAATTCTTGCAAAAGAGGAATCCATATTATAAGTCTAAGTTTATCTTCCTTCTTTTTCATTAAATACTTAACAGCAGAATGATCTACATGCACTATACAATGAGTTCCAATTAAATATGATCTAAATTTATCAGAAGCATATATTATTGCTAATAACTCNTATCAAATTCTTGCAAAAGAGGAATCCATATTATAAGTCTAAGTTTATCATCCTTCTTTTTCATTAAATACTTAAGAGCAGAATGATCTGTATGCACTATACAATGAGTTCCAATTAAATATGATCTAAATTTATCAGAAGCATATATTATTGCTAATAACTCTTTTTCAATTACTGTATAATTAATTTGAGTTTCATTAAAATTTTTACTAGCATAGTAAATAGCTTTGAAAATTTTATCATATATTTGTCGTAAAATAGCTCCTATAGCATAATCACTAACATCACACATCAATTCAAAAGGTTTTTTCCAGTTTGGTGAAACNGTACTAGCATAGTAAATAAATTTGAAAATTTTATCATATATTTGTCCTAAAATAGCTCCTATAGCATAATCACTAACATCACACATCAATTCAAAAGGTTTTTTCCAGTTTGGTGAAACTATAATTGGTGCAGTGATTAATTTTTTTTTTATAATTTAAAAGCTTTTAGACATTCCTCGTCAAAATTAAAAATTGCTTCTTTCTCCAATAAATGGCATAAAGGCTTAGCAATCTTTGAAAAGTCTTTAATATATCATTTGTAGAATCCAACATGTCCTAAAAAACTTCTAATTTCCCTTACATTTGTTGGATAAGGTAAATTATAGATCACTTGAATTTTAGTAGGATCCACTTCCATATCATTTTTTTTATATTTGATGACCTAATACAATTCCTCCTGCTACCATAAATTGGCATTTTTTTCAATTAAGGACTAAATTTGTTTCTTTACAGTGCTTAAGAACTTTAGATAAATGTTCTAGACATGAGTCAAATNGAATTTTAGCAGGAGCCACTTCCATACCATTTTTTTATATTTGATGACCTAATACAATTCCTCCTGCTACCATAAATTGGCATTTTTCCCAATTAAGGCTTATATTTGATGACCTAATACAATTCCTCCTGCTACCATAAATTGACATTTTTCTCAATTAAGGACTAAATTTGTTTCTGATACAATTCCTCCTGCTACCATAAATTGGCATTTTTCCCAGTTAAGGACTAAATTTGTTTCTTACAGTGCTTAAGAACTTTAGATAAATGTTCTAGACATGAGTCAAATGAAGTTCCAAAAAATAAAAAGTCACCCATATAAACTTCAATCCCTTTTTCAATTAAATCACAAAAAATTATCATCATACATCTTTGAAATGTAGTAGGGGCATTACATAAACCAAAGGGCATTTTTCTAAAAGCAATTGTACCATAAGGGCCTGTAAATGTTGTTTTATCTCAATCCTCAAGAGATATTTAAATTTGGTGATAACCAGTAAATCCATCCAGAAAATTAAAGTATTTATGTCTAGCTAGTCTATCTAGCATTTGATCTAGAAAGGGTAATGGAAAATGATCTTTTCTAGTGGCAAGATTTAATTTTCTATAATCAATGCATATTCACCACCCTGTAACTTGCCTAATAGGTATTTGACCAAAGGAAAATACGTTGATATTTTCATACTTATTTTATATTATTTGTGATGATCTTGCACTTTAAACAAAGGTATTTTTTTATGTTTTGTTGCAGGAATGATGAATTAGGGTCATTGGAGCAAAAAGATGAAAAAAGAAGCAAATTTGGAGCAAGAAGGACCAAAATATGAAGATTTGAACAAGAGCGCCGACAGCAAGCCCAACGGTGCCGACGGCGAGATTTTCCCGAGATTCCAGAATTAATTTACTTAGAAGGCCCGCCGATGACCCCCTCGAGGCTGCCGATGGCGAGATCGGCNAACACCAAATGATGATCCTAACTTACACCTCGCTAGTTTTTTAGAACTGTGTGCTACTTTTAAATATGACAAAGTCTGTTAGACTTAGACTTTTTCCTTTTTCACTGAGGGATAAGGCTAAGAAGTTAAATTTGTTAGCATCAGAATCTATTAGAACTTGGGGAGAACTTTCACAGAAATTTCTATCCAAATATTTCTTAAATTTGTTAGCACCAGGATCTATTAGAACTTGGGGAGAATTTTCACAGAAATTTCTATCCAACATTAGCACCTGGATCTATTAGAACTTGGGGAGACCTTTCACAGAAATTTCTATCCAAATATTTCCCTCCACACCTAGATCTATTAGAACTTGGGGAGAACTTTCACAGAAATTTCTATTCAAATATTTCCCTCCATCTACCTGGATCTATTAGAACTTGGGGAGAACTGTCACAGAAATTTCTATCCAAATATTTCCCTCAACAGGATCTATTAGAACTTGGGGAGAACTTTCACAGAAATTTCTATCCAAATATTTCCCTCCATCCTGGATCTATTAGAACTTGGGGAGAACTGTCACAGAAATTTCTATCCAAATATTTCCCTCTATCTAGGATCTATTAGAACTTGGGGCGAACTTTCACAGAAATTTCTATCCAAATATTTCCCTCCATCAGGAGAACTTTCATAGAAATTTCTATCCAAATATTTCCCTCCATCTTTTTCACTGAGGGATAAGGCTAAGATGTGGTTAAACTTGTTAGCACCTGGATCTATTAGAGTTTGGGGAAAACTTTCACAGAAATTTCGGTCCAAATATTTCCCTCCAACCAAAACTGCTAAACTTAGAAATGACATAACATCATTCTGTCAGATTGATGGAGAGTCAATAAAAAACTGCTAAACTTAGAAATGACATAACATTGTTCTGTCAGATTGATGGAGAGTCAATATACGAAGCTTGGGAGAGATTTAAAGATCTTCTTAGAAATTGCCCTCATCATTCATTACCAGACTGGTGCTGCTAAACTAAGAAATGACATAACATCGTTCTGTCAGATTGATGGAGAGTCAATATATGAACTGCTAAACTTAGAAATGACATAACATCATTCTGTCAAATTGATGGAGAGTCAATATATGAAGCTTAAATGACATAACATCATTTTGTCAGATTGATGGAGAGTCGATATATGAAGCTTGGGAGAGATTAAAAGACTATTAAGAAATGCCCTCATCATTCGTTACCAGATTGGTTGATAATTCAAACTTTTTATAATGGACATAACATCATTCTGTCAGATTGATGGAGAGTCAATATACGAAGCTTGGGAGAGATTTAAAGATCTTCTTAGCATAACATCATTTTGTCAAATTGATGGAGAGTCAATATACGAAGGTTAGGAGAGATTTAAAGATCTTCTTAGGAAGTCCTCTTCATTCGTTACCAGATTGGTTGATAATTCAAACTTTTTATAATGGATTAGTGGGATCTCTTATGATGATAGATGCTGCGGCTGATGGTTCTTTAATATCAAAACCTTTTGATGAGGCTTATTCATTAATAGAAGAGAAATTATAGATGTTGTGGTTGGCGGTTAGTTAATGTCAAAAACTTTTGATGAGGCTTATTCATTAATAGAAGAGATGGCTACCAACGCTTTCAATGGCCCTCTGAACGGGTAAATCCTAAAAGAGTAGCTAGTATTCATGATTCTGATGCAATCTCTATGTTAGCTTTGTAGATTGCTGCAATATCAAAGAATATAGATCATTATGGGATGAATTATTCTCCAACACCTCCTATGATGGAAGACAATTCATCTGGGTAATTTTTGGATGTTCAACCTTCATATGAGACTTTAAATGTTATTAATATACCCAACAACACTTATTCGAATTATTATAACCCAGGTTGGGAGAATCATCCAAATTTTAATTGGAATAACAATTCTTCTACAAATCAACAATGGAACTATTGTAACCCAGTTTGGAAGAATCATCCAAATTTTAATTGGAATAACAATTCTTCTACAAATCAACAATGGGCAATGAAGAATCATCCAAATTTTAATTGGAATAACAATTCTTCTACAAATCAACAATGGGCAAACATCCAACCAAGGAAATATTAATTATACCTTCTTATATAATACTCAAATTAAGGAGAAGAAGTTATCTATGGAAGGACAAACAACCCAGTGAACCCATTAGGAAATTCATCCAACCAAGGAAATGTTAACTATAGATCTTCTTATCCCTCAGGATTTAACAGTAACACTCAAATTAAGGAGAAGAAGTTGTCTATGGAAGAGCTGATATTAAACATGGGTCAACAATTGCAGAATCAAGGAAATCAATTACAAAATCAAGGAACTGCTATTTAGAATACAGAATTTAACAGTAATACTCAAATTAAGGAGAAGAAGTTGTCTATGGAAGAGCTGATATTAAACAAGGTCAACAATTACAGAATTAAGAAAATCAATTACAAATTCAAGGAAATCAATTATAAAATCAAGGAACTGCTATTAAGAATATTGAAGATCAATTAGGGCATATCGCTATTGCGCTTAGTAACCGAACATTAGGAACTTTTCCTAGTACTGTGGAACCAATTCCTAAAGATCAAGGAAAAGAATAAATAAAAGCGATACAATTACAAAGTGGAAAAGAATTGGAGACAAGAGTCAAAAAAGAAACAAAAACTGAAAAAGAAAAGGATCATGAGTACCTAGAATTAGAATATCCACTTACATCAATGAAAATTACTCTGGAGAAACCTCCACCACCGTTTCCTCAAATATTGAAGCAACATAAATAGAATAAACAATTTTCCAAATTTTTAGAAATTCTTAAGAAGTTAACGGTAAATATTCCCTTCGTAGAGGCCTTAGAGCAAATGCCCAATTATGTGAAATTTATGAAAGATATTCTGAACAAGAAAAGGAAGTTCAAAACTGTTGCACTTAGCAAAGAGTGTAGTGCAATTATCCAAAAAAAACATCCAAAAAAATTAAAAGATCCTGACATTTTCACTATACCGTTTGCTATCGGTGAAAAATTTTATAGAAGAGCCTTATGTGATTTGGGAGTCAGCATTAATCTTATGCCTCTATCAATTTTCAAAAGTCTCACCTACTTTTGTAACTCTTTAGTTAGCATATCGTTCAGTTACATATCCTAAGGGAGTTATAGAAGATGTGTTAGTAAAAGTTAATAAATTTGCAAATCGTTCAGTTACATATCCTAAGGGAGTTATAGAAGATGTGTTAGTAAAAGTTGATAAATTTGTCTTTCCTGTGGATTTCATTATTTTAGATAAGGAGGAAGATAAACAAATATCTATCATTTTAGGGAGACCATTTTTAGCTACTGGAAAAGCTATGATAGATGCTCAAAAAGGAGAATTAATTATGAGAGTTAATGATCAAGAAGTGACTTTTAACATTGTGAAATTTATGAAATATCGTGCTGTTGAAAGAGATAATGAATGTTTTCGCATGAAAATTATTGAACATCTATTGAATGAACATTTTAACGAATGTTTTGAAGAGAAAGAACAATTTGAAGAGAGTAATGATGTTATTTTGGAAAAATTATAAAATGAAGATTTAGATTATGTTCATGAAAGATTTGAGATGGTAGATATTATAGAAAATGCTGATAAGAATCTATTTACGTCAATTATAAAACCACCTGAACTTGAGTTAAGAATATTTCCTAGCCACTTGATGTATGTGTTTCTGGGAGACTAATCTACATTACCTATTATTATATCTTCAGAATTAAATGAATTGCAAAAGCAAAGACTGTAAGATACATTGAAAAGATATAAGAAAGCTTTTGGTTGGACCTTAGCTGATATTAAGGAAATCAGTCCTTCATTAAAAAGATATAAGAGAGCTTTTGGTTGGACCTTAGCAGATATTAAAGGAATCAGTCCTTCGATCTGTATGCACAGTATTATACTAGATGAACAATATAAACCAAGAGTTGATCCACAAAATAGATTAAACCCAATGATGAAAGAAGTAGTTAAGAAGGAAATTTTGAAATGGTTAGACACTGGAATTATATATCCTATTTCAGATAGTGCGTGGGTAAGTCCAATTCATCGTGTTTATAAGAAAGGATGAGTGACCGTTGAAGCAAAAGAAAATAATGAATTAATACCTATCAAACAAGTTACTGGGTGGCATATTTACATTTATTATAGAAAATTAAACACAGCCACCAAGAAAGATCACTTCCCTTTACCTTTTTTAGATCAAATAGTAGATAGTCTTGCTGGGCACAAATATTTTTGTTTCTTAGATGGATATATCGATTACCATCAAATTATTATTACTCTTGAGGATCAAGAAAAGACAACATTTACTAGTCCATTTAGAACTTTTGCTTTTTGAAGAATGCCTTTTGGATTATGTAATGCACCTGCAACATTCTAGAGATGTGTGATGTCCATATTTAGTAAGTTAATTGATGATGGATTGGAAGTATTTATGGATGATTTCTCTGTATTTGGAACATCATTTGACGCATGCTTAAATTATCTTGAAAAAGTTTTGGAGTTATGCGAAAGAACTAATTT
>JXCR01146220.1:41874-53494 GCA_002079205.1 Phalaenopsis hybrid cultivar
TGATTTTTGGAAAGACTTGTCACTTACCAATAAAATTGGACCATAAAGCATATTGTCCGATTAAAGAATTCAATTATAATTTGAAAGATGCTGGTAAGAAGAGATTGTTACAATTAAATGAGTTAGAAGAATTAAGAAATGAATCTTATGATAACGACAGAATTTATAAGGTGAAACTAAAGTTATGGATTAAAGATTTCAATTATAATTTGAAAGATGCTGGTAAGAAGAGATTGTTACAATTAAATGAATTGGAAGAGGAAATGAATCTTATGATAACGATAGAATTTATAAGGAGAAACTAAAGTTATGGCATGATCAATCTTATGATAATGATAGAATTTATAAGGAAAAGCTAAAGTTATGGCATGATCGAAAGATTAATATGCTGGTAAGAAGAGATTGTTACAATTAAATGAATTGGAAGAATTAAGAAATGAATCTTATTTGGTAAGAAGAGATTGTTACAAATAAATGAATTGGAAGAATTAAGAAATGAGTCTTATGATAACGACATGTAAAAACTAAAGTTATGGCATGATCGGAAAATTAACGTCTTATGATAACGACAGAATTTATAAGGAGAAACTAAAGTTATGGCATGATCGGAAGATTAACAAAAGAACTTTGAACTAGGATAAGAAGTTTTGCTTTACAATACAAGGCTGAAGTTATTCCCTGAAAAATTTTGAACCAGGATAAGAAGTTTTACTTTACAACACTAGGCAGAAGTTATTTCCTGGTGAGGACAAGAAGTTTTGCTTTACAATACAAGGCTGAAGTTATTCCCTGGGAAATTGAAGTCTCAAGACAAGAAGTGAAATTAAAGTTATGACATGATCGAAAGATTAACCAGAAGAACTTTGAACCAGGACAAGAAGTATCGTATGAATTGGAAGAATTAAGAAATGAATCTTATGATACGACAGAATTTATAAGGAAAAAATTAAAGTTATGGCATGATCGGAAGATTAACCAGAAGAACTTTGAATTAAATGAATTGGAAGAATTAAGAAATGAGTCTTATTATAACAACTTAAGAAGAGATTGTTACAATTAAATGAATTGGAAGAATTAAGAAATGAATCTTATGATAATGTAGAATTTATAAGGAAAAATTAAAGTTATGGCATGATCGGAAGATTAACCAGAAGAAATTTAAACCAGGACAAGATGAAAAAATTAAAGTTATGGCATGATCGGAAGATTAACCAGAAGAACTTTGAACCAAGACAAGAAGTGAAATTAAAGTTATGACATGATCGAAAGATTAACCAGAAGAACTTTGAACCAGGACAAGAAGTATCGTATGAATTGGAAGAATTAAGAAATGAATCTTATGATACGACAGAATTTATAAGGAAAAACTAAATTTATGGCATGATCGGAAGATTAACCACAAGAACTTTGAACCAGGATAAGAAGTTTTGAATAAGAAATGAATCTTATGATAACGACAAAATTTATAAGGAGAAACTAAAGTTATGGCATGATTAGAAGATTAACCAGATGAACTTTGAACTAGGACAGGAAGTTTTGCTTTACAATACTAGACTGAAGTTATTTCCTGGGAAATTGAAGTCTTGTTGGTTATGACCCTTTACTGTGACTCAAGTTTATACTTACGGAGCTGTTGAAATTGAAGATCAGAAGACTGGAAATTAAAATCGTATTTTGAGGGTAAAAGACCAAATTTTAAAGAGTTTTTAATGATTAGTAAACCTGAATAACACCTAAATAGGTCAGGCTGACGACGTTAAACCAAGCACTTTATGGGAGGCAACCCATAGTTATCTTTACTTTTATTGTGATTCTAGAAGTTTTTTATTTGAAATTATCATTAGTTTGTGGTATTATTAAACTCTACTACTCTTATTTACCCTTTAATCATCTTAAGAATTGGATCCATAAAGAAAAATTGGAACGCATTCGGACCAGCGCGAAACTATGCAAATTTTGCCTTGGGCGCCGACGGCAGGTTTTTCCCGAGAGTCCAAGCTAAATAAATATAAAGGCTCACCAACGGTTCCCTCGACCCCGCTGATGGTGAGACCGGCAAGATGGCGGTTTTTGGAGTTTGAATGGCAGTTTTTGGCAATTTTTTGACCGAAGTTACCCTTTTAAAATCCCAAATTTGATTCCTAAGTTCATATTTCTCCCAAAAATGAAGTGAAACTCCACCAATTTCATTCTTATGGCATCTGATTCCCCTAATAATCCTAGAATACGAGTGTTCAATTGGCGAAAGTTTATTAGTGCGAAAGTGCACCGAATCTTCAACAAGGTACTGACAAAGAATTGATCAAGGAACGAGGATTTGTAAATCGCGGATTGAATAATCCCTCAACGAAAATTGAAGAGATGATAGTGCGGTGAAGATGGGAAGTGTTGTGCTATACTACCGCCGCCGTGGTTGTTTCTGTGGTGAAGGAATTTTATGCAAATTTGCATGGAATCGACCAGGGAGTCGTTTATGTGCGAGGTAGATGGATCACTTTCACTCCTGCAAGAATCAATGAATTATACATGCTTGAGAATGTTCTTGTCTGCCACAATTCCAACTTCGTCCCAACAAGAAACTAGATGAATGAGCTTTATTAATATTTAACGCACGAAACTGAAGACTAGGAAATGAGAGAAAACAGGTATGTTAGTTTTTCTACGACACTCCTAAATCCCATTTCAAAACACTAACACTTTTTCATTTCTGCGAAACTGTTACCGACAATGAAGATTGGTAAAGTTTCTAAAGAAAGTGTTATTCTGAATTATTGCATCCAAAGGGGACTGTCGATCGATATTGGATCAATAATTGTGAAGTTGACTTTGGCCTGATCGTTCATGGATCAACTTATGGTCTTGGACATCCTTCCACAATTTTCTCACTTTGTAGTCAGTTACAAGTGTCCTGCAAAAATTGGGAAAAGGTACTTCTACCTTGGAACCCTTTGGACCCAACCGAGAGATTCCCAGCTTTTGAAGATGAAAATGACATGGCTATTATAGTAGATCAAGCATCTCAAAATTCACTGCCAGTTCAACCCTTCGTTCCTGACAAGACTCTGGTGATCTTGCACAGATTCAAGAAATTGGAGAAGGAGGTACAAAATGTCATGAATGAAATTGATAATATCTCTGATTTCTTTGATCATCTAGACTGAAGGATGAAAGAACATTTCTCTCACTCTAGATATTTAGAACATAGTTTAATACGGAAGATGAGGAGGATGAAATTGATAGAAGAAGATTCTACTCAAGAATTTCCATACTGACCCTTCTACACCATCTTTGTTCATGTGCAATCAATGGGTGATCTCAGAGGAGAATCCAGTACTGAATCTGATGAATAGTAGATTTATATTGCTACATGTCTATCTATGTGTGTAATTTAGTTTGAACTTTTCATTTACTTTGCTTTAGAGTTATGTTTTTAGATCTCTGTTTAGTTGAGACTAAGCATAGGATGTTTTGTTTTAAGCATTTTGACTGTTGTGGCTTGGATTGCGATGTTGAATTAATGTATTGAGATTGAGAAAATACCAAACCTAGGTGTGTTATGTAACATATATTGTACCCCTTGGAATTTATATATAAATGCGATGTTTTATGTTGTGAAAGTTTATTTGTGATAAGTACATCATTGAATCACTTAAAATTATGTCTATAATGATTGAATGGATGTCGTTGAGGCTTGAAATTGATCGAAATCGCAAAAATCCAAAAATTGAACCAAATCAATAGAGCCTGTCGGCGGCGCCCTCGACGCCGCCGACGGCAGATTTTTCCCAAGTCTTAGGATATAAATTTAATAGAGTCCGCCGACGGTGTCAAAAACCCCGCCGACGGCGAGCTTGTGAAAAAAATACCTTTAATTATGATTTTGACCAGTCAACCGCCACTATTCATCTTCCCCTTCCTCTGAGAAACATGATTTTCAACCTAGGGCTTGAGAGATCTTGGATTGGGAGGCAATTTCAAGGCTTTTTGACACCATATTTGATCATCTCCATGTAAGAGCTTCACTCCAAACTAAAAATATTTGATTTTCACCATGGATTTCTTTCACATTGAGGAGATCCAAAAGATTTGAGAATGTGAAGAAAATATTTGGAAGAAATTCATGGAACTTAGTGTTGAACTCTTAGAATTACTTTTGGAAGGCATTATTTGAATATTTGAAGTATATTTTGGAATTTTTCTACAAATGTGATTAGATTGAAATGGCTCCACACCAAAAAAGATGAATTGAGTTTGACGAGTCTCACTTCGCCAATGTGAAGGCTCAATCAAGATTTACTTCAGTATTTGAAGGAAAGAAGTGTATACAAGATCGAGTTTTGCTTCATCAATGCGAAGGCTCAGTCGAGATTTACTTCAGTATTTAGAGGGAAGAAATGTATACAAGATCAAGTTTTTGAGAATCCGGGAGGAGAAATTGAACGAGTTATTGCAGACCGGAGGTGGGAAAACTTCTGTTACACCACTAGTAAAGTCGTTGCAAATATTGTGAAGGAATTTTATGCAAACGTATTCTATTCTAAAGATGGAATCGTTTAAGTGCAGGGATTTCCTGTTGAATTTACTGTCGCCTGCATTAACACCTTTTACGAAGTCCTAGACTATTATAGCTCCCAATATGAATCCTTCAGTACTATGGAAGGCCCCCTGAATGATGTGATCAACTTTCTCACTGATGGGAAAGGAACTTGGAAGATAAAGTAACGAGAATGGGTAAATTTTTTTGCTTCTATGTTGAATGCCACCTCTAAGGCGTGGCATTATTTTATATCCTCTACTCTCTTACCGACTTATCACCATAGTGAGGTAACTAGAGATAGAGCTATTCTGAATTTCTGTATTCAGAATAATAGAAATATAAATGTGGGGAGAATTATTTTTAAGAATATATTGACTACGGCAAGGAGTGAAACAAGTGGAGGTCTAGGACATCCTGGCCTTATTTATGCACTTTGCCAACTTTCTGGAGTGGAAGCTGGAGGAGATGAGGAATGGGTTTACCCTATGAAACCCATTAGTAAAGCCAATTTGAAAACTTATGAATCCCATGAGAAATGGAGAACTGGAAGTAAGAGTCAAGAACCTTCTACTAGTAGAGATGTCCCCTCTACAAGTTATGACCTCCCACTTTCTAGTTCCCCTACTCTGACTGATTTGATGAATGAGTTAACCTTGCAGCGGAAGAGCGTAGAATTGATAAATGAAAGGATTGGAGGTTTAGAATGCTGACATGATTATGATAGTGAGTACCTTCAAAGGCATTCAATTTTTGAGATAGCTTATTATGAAGCTCAGGCCCGACACTACAGAGGTGAGCCTGATGTTACCTTCCCTGAGTGCCCCCGATATACTCACTATCAACCCAATCCACCTGTCGATCAAGGAGATGAAGACATAATTTGGGATTTTAATATTTGATAAAATTGATGTACTTGTACTTGTACTTTTATTTATGTGATCTTTCGTAAGAGAAACGGATGTTTATGTGTATTTGGACTTTCATTTTTATTATGATGTTGTACTTGGATGATTTTTAATTTTTGTTATAAAGTTAGTGTGGTAGTTAAATCTACATGTGTAGTATAATAGAAATTGAGTAGTATTTTGTAATGTAATGTGATTTTTATTTTGCATTTTATTTGTAATTGTTTTGTTTAGTATTGTGGTTGTATTAGGAAATATTGTGCTTGTTTAATGTTTTAGTTTTATACTTATTTCAAAATTTCATTACCCAGATATTTCGCTAATGATTTATATGTGTAGAAAACTCCTAATATTACAGACCAGCTGAAGTAGAAACTTTGAGAAGGACTACAAAAATTTCAAAATGATGAAAATGCCTAAAATCATAAGGTATGATTTATGTTTAGAATTTTTCTTTCCACCTGTATTATTTTATATTGAAAAATTTAAGTTTGGGGGAGGAAAGAAAAAGATTAACTATTAGATGTTCTCTATTTAATTATTTTTAAAATTTATTTAAATTATTTTATGTGGTGAATTTAATTCAGGTAACTATATTTTGTAGCTATTTAAATGTTATAGTAGATTTAAATAAATATTTTTCTAATGAAAATTAATTTTGTAACTTAAGATATTTAGTATAAGAGAATAAGACAATAGTTAACTATTTAAAGAAAGGGAAACTTTATTTTGAAGTATTAAGAATCTGGAAATTAATTTGAGAAGAAAAGATTGAGGCTCAATGATGTAAAAGCTATGAAATATTTATAAGGTAAGGGAATGCCTTGAGTTTCAAATTTACGGAAAGAAAGGTGATGTTCAAAATCATTAAAGGCTATCCAGATATAGTAATCCTCACTTGAAAAAGGAAAAAGAAAGGATTGACAAAAATCCCTGAAAAGAAAAGAAAAATATATATGATTGAAAGCAATCCAAATGAAAAAGAGATAATAAAGAAAAAAATTATTATTGAAATGAGGAGAAGCTTGAGGATATGTCTATTTAAAAATTGGCTTCACTGGACCTACCTAAAGGGAAAACCTAAATACATTTTTGAACTTATATTTATTGATTAGATCTCTTACTAGTAGTGTTCTCATGAAGTTCTTATCATTTTAATATTCTAAGTGACTTAATATTCAACTTATAGTCATTCTTGAAATGAATAGAAGACTAGAACTCTTAAACTTGATGACTAGATAATCTTCTGGCTATAGAGTTAATTTAATTACTTGAATTTTTTTTGAAAATTTCACTATGATATTTATCTAAATCAAACATATAGTATTTTTGAATTAAAACTTTACTACAATAGACCATAATTTTTATGTAGTACTAAAATTACTTGAGGACAAGTAATTGTTAAGTTTGAGGGATTTTGACCAAAGAAAAATATGTTGAGATTTTCATACCTATTTTATATTATTTTTGATGATATTGTACTTTAAAGAAAGGTATTTTAGATGTTTTATTGCAGGAATGATGAATTAGGGTTATTGGTGCAAAAAGATGCAAAAAGGAGCGAATTTGGAGCAAAAAGGACCAAAATGTGAAGATTTGAACTAGGGTGCCGACAGCGAACCCAACGACGCCAACGACAAGAATTTCCCGAGACTCTAGAATTAATTCACTTAGAAGGTCCGTCGATGGCGCCCTCGAGGCCACCGACGGCACCCTCGATGGCGCCGACGGTGAGCTCGGCGGTTATGTCCAATTAGGCATTGGATGAGGATGAATTTTAGAGGGGTGCTTAGGCAACTCTTGAGAAAGCTCATCCACAACTTTAAAAGAAGATTTTGGCCAAAAATTGAGAAGTCTCTAGAGGTGCTAGAGAGGGGGCGACTCAAAATTAAAGTGTAAAACAAGTGTAGAGAGTCTAATTTGTGAGGAATTCTTTGAGAGATTCTAAGAGTGGAGGGAAAGTGAGAGATTTCTTCCTCCTTGTCGCTTCGAAGAGGAATTCTGTATGTTGTAAAGAAATGAAGAGATTTAGAGGAACTTTGAGGAGTTTTCTTAGGGAGAAATTAGAGATAAGTTTATTTATTGTTGTAGTTTGTATGACTTTGCTTTTATATATGAATTCCGAGTTTTGTTGTGTTTTCCCCATGAAATCTGAGTAGTTTGCTCTGTTTTCTCCTTGTCTTGAGATTTTTGAAATGGTGATTTGAATTGGTGAAGCCATGAAAATGTTTAAGAAATTGTGATGATGTTCTCACTTCAATCTTAATTTACTTTCAATCTGATCAACTGATCGTTAAAATATGTTGAGTTTTACAACTAAGGTGAAGATTATATCCATGATTCAGGGAGGTCAAAGCCCTTGGAAGTTGGGTGCAAATAATAAGGAAATAATATTATCAGACGTAGAATTAGAGATTTTAGAGTGACAGACTAAAATCACCAATTTGTTCCTATCATTTGGGTGTTGAAGTGTAGATGTTAGCCCTCAGGCGAGGGGAATGTGGGAGCTCCAAAGTGAGAGCTGGTATCCTCCCAGCCTAGCTGCAGATTCAGTAAACAAGCATAGGATTAGTCAATGTTTTTTATGCCTGGACCAAAGGGTAAAGAATTGGTAAGCTCATATTTGGCACAATACAAATTGAACTGATTCACTTTATTCATTCACTATAATTCTTTGACAAGGAGAATGATGCTTTCTTATATATTGAATATCACAATAAAAATCTCATTAGCATAATTAGTTATTTAAGAGTTATTAAAAAAATTACATTTTTATTTCAATTTCCTATTAGTGACAGATATGCAAATTGAATTTTGTTGTTGCGATTAAAGTATTGCTTTTCTAAAATCTTAGTTCGTAGCTTCTACTCTTACTCCCCGTGTGATCAAAATTTAATACTCCATTGGAGCCCTATATTACTTGAGCGATACGTATACTTGCGTTGATAAGTGTGACTTTATAATTATTAAATATTTATTACATCCATATTTATCAAATCTATAACTGTTATTAAGTTTTGGTACAGTTACGGAGGAATTAAATCTTTTGGCAGCAATATTAAATACTTATATTTTTAAACATATATAAAGTCACGGTCACCTCTCCAAAATCAAACCCAATTGAACTTATACAAGCTGTCCATCCCCAATTGCTCTTTGGAGCACTTCTACCCTCCACATAAGCATCTTATTGCACCCACTAATTGGCCCTAAGCTCCACCCAAGCCCCTATATAAAAACTCACCTCCTCTACTAAGAAAGAGGAGAGAGCTGAAAATCTTGGGGAAACTCTGTCAAAATCTCACCAGAGCTTCTCCAAACCTTCCTAAGTGTAATCCCTTTGCTATCAACCACCCATAGCCACTCTACATCGCCAATTTATTCACTAAAATTTGCCCCAAAACCAGGACAAATTTCTCCACACTTTCACAAAAAAAACCAAACTCTAATTAATTGTGCACACACCATCCCTAGAGCAAGAGGAGTTGATTCCCCATCAAAGCCCCCTCTGAAACAGTCGCTAGGATAGCCCTAGACCAACACCTGAAATCCACTTTAATCAAAATCATACCTAAACAATTCACCAGAGCCTGAGACTTCATCTGGAGGTTCGTTGGACTTAAACGAAGCTACCACAACCATCAAATTGAGGCCTCCCCTCTCAAGCTAAGTCATTTGAGGATGATAGTAGGGAGCCATCCGATTACACGTTTATTTAATCAACAGAGGAGATCGAGCCGGGTAGACTATTGGTACGTGAACCGCGGGCTGTGTGGCATGCCTAGGTGGAAAGCACAATGAATGCGAGCGCACCGCGTGTGAGTTTGGAGCCATCGTAGGATGAGTTGGTGTCGCTTAGGATAGGTAGAAAAATATGGATTTTTTGAATTATTTTAAATGCCTGAAATTCAAAAATCCATATCTTTCTCTAGAAAAATCATAAAAATAAAATAAAAATACCCTCTTGCTCGGTGGAGAGAGGAGACTAATATGGATGAAAAATAAAAATAAATTTCTTATTCCCTGATTTTTAAGGAATTAAATGCCCTCTAGAGTATTTTAATTCATTATGATTAAACATTGCTCACCATGGTTTGAAATTTTGAGAGTTTGTTCCTCATGACAGAGACTATGTCCTCTCATTTTTCCAGGTTAGAGGACATCTCTATGTTTCTAACCTTAATTTTCAAGCTAAGGTGGCCATTTTGGCTATTTNTTAGTTAATTACATCACAGATAACTGAAGTTACCTAAGAATACTCTCGATAAAAGTTAAGAAAAATTACCTTCAAGGAATTCCAATGGTAAGGACATTTCAAAGATATAGGACTAAGAAGTGTGAAGGGGGATTGGTTCAAACTTGGAACATTTTGTTTTGGAGTCCAAAGGAGGAAACACTAGAGAATGTCACAGATCCGAAGGAGAACTTCAGTGACTTCCGAAGCTATCCTATTATTTGGCTTCAATTTAGGAGAAATCATTTAGATGTTTCATCCTGCAATTATTTTTGTTAGGATTTATATTTGTGTGAAACAATCAACACAAATAACCTTGAAGATGTGAGGAATTTATTATTAGGATTTACATTTGTGTGAAGCAATCAGCATAAATAACCTTGAAGATGTGAGGATTTAAGTCGTAATAAACGACTACCTCAAAATCCTAAGGCAATTTAGGGCTTAGATTGTATAATATGGTTATAAAAAATGCCTAAAAGATGTGTTTGAGGATTTATGTTGCACTAGGCAAACAACCTTGAATTCCTATGGCTTTGTTGTTTAAAGCTAAGGAAGGATGTGTTGTTGTAGATCCTCTTGCCGTTGAAGATGGCCGAGCTGCCCACCATGTAAGATCCAAGCTCCTCGTTGTAGCAGAGTTTAAGTTTTTTAGGTCATTTGGTTATAATTTCAAATCAGATGACCTTATAGTTAAAGTTCTTTAAATTTTATTTTGGGCATATTAAAGTTGATTAAAGCGACACCGGTCAAGATTCTCCCACAGTTCCATCGTCCTGTAACCACTATTTTCTGTTGGAATCACTTAGTCTAAATGAATTTACTAAACTCAACATAATGAGTTCCATAATTTCAATTAGACCGTGATAAACCTTGTTAGCAACCGTAGGTTACCTCCTCCGAGGGGTTTCCGATCTTCCAATAGAGATGTTTTAATTTAGTTGAAGTTGTATTTTTTTGTGATGTTTGTGATTAAGTTTTGAGTTGTCTTGTTTTAATTTAGTTGAAGTTGTATTTTTTTTGTGATGTTTGTGATTAAGTTTTGAGTTGTCTTATTAATTTAGTTGAAGTTGTATTTTTTTGGTGATGTTTTGATTAAATTTTGAGTTGTCTTATAGAATGTCGTGAGGTATAATTTGTTTGAAATTTTGTTTTTGGTTTTGGTTTTGGTTTTGTTTTGTTTTTTAACATGCAAGTTAGTAAGTATGGTACAAGAATAAAAGAAAAGAAGTAGAAAAGTATAAGAAAGAATGTAAAACGCTGTAAACTATAAAAGTGTACCTGACGAGTCTTCTCGTTCCACCACTTGAAACTCAAAATGCATGTCATAGCATTNCGGCATTACATAAACCAAAGGGCATTCTTCTAAAAGCAAATGTACCATAATGGCCTGTAAACGTTGTTTTATCTCAATCCTCAAGAGATATTTGAATTTGGTGATAACCAGTATATCCATCCAGAAAATAAAAGTATTTATGGCCTAGCTAGTCTATCTAGCATTTGATCTAGAAAGGGTAATGAAAAATGATCTTTTCTAGTGGCAAGATTTAATTTTCTATCACCACCCTGGAACTGTGTCTAGTAGGTATTAACTCATTATGCTCATTCACAGTTACAGGTACTCCTCCTTTCTTAGGAAATAGGTATTTGACCAAAGGAAAATACGTTGATATTTTCATACTTATTTTATATTATTTTTGATGATATTGCACTTTAAACAAGGTATTTTTTTATGTTTTGTTGCAGGAATGATGAATTAGGGTCATTGGAGCAAAAAGATGAAAAAAGAATCAAATTTGGAGAAAGAAGGACCAAAATATGAAGGTTTGAACAAGGGCACCGACGGCGAGCCCAACAGTGTCGACGGCGAGATTTTCCCGAGACTCCAGAATTAATTTACTTAGAAGGCCCGCCGACGACCCCCTCAAGGCTGCCGATGGCGAG
>JXCR01146223.1:36346-46633 GCA_002079205.1 Phalaenopsis hybrid cultivar
AGTCACCATGCAAAAAAGTTGTCTTTACATTCATCTGCTTCAAATATAGATTTTCATCTGTTATCAAGGTCAACACAATTCTGATGGTTGTTATTTTCACTACCGGAGAAAATTCCTCTTAGTAGTCAACTCCTACCTTTTGCTGAAACAGTTTCACAATAAGCCTTACCTTGTAGCGTCTGCTATTATCCGATTCTTCTTTCAGCTTGTAGATCCACTTATTGTGCAATTTCTTTTTGCCATTTGGTAGTTCCACGAAATACCATGTCTAATTTAGTTTTAGTGATTCCATCTCATTATACATGACAAACTCCCACTTTTTAAAGCCTTCGACTTGAGTGACTTCTTCATAGCATTCTGGTTCATTACTTTCAGTTAACAAAAAATGGTAACGAAGAAGTATAATACATTTGCATCGGTATTGTATTTTTGCTGGATTTCCTGACTCACTAATAGGTGACTGAGGAACTTCTTCTGCTTCACCAGATTGAGCACCTATGCTTTCTCCATTTTTCTAATCACCAATATCTTAACACATTTGAAGGAGTCTTCAAAAGTAACTGATGAGCAATCCCTAGTTCTGCTCTTATTTCTATGCATTTTCATTTCATTGAAAGTAACATCCTTGCTCTTAATGAATTTTTTATTCTGACAATTTCTGAATTTGTACCAAAATTCATTTGAGCAATATCCAATGAAAGTGCATTTGACTGATTTCTAATTGAGCTTACTTTTGAATCCCGCCTTGACATGAACATACGATGAACAATCAAATACTCTCATGTGAGATAGATTTGCCTTCTTGCCACTCAAGTTTCTTCAGGCAAGCCTTCATTCAAATTTACCGATGAATCACGATTGATCAAATAAACTATAATGTTCACTAGTAAACCTGCATGCAATCTTATACATGATTCCTTCTGATGCACAACAACTCAACCTCTTATCACGATACTCACTATCGGTATCTGATCTTAGACACTTTAACCTCAAGCCCATTTCATTCTCAACCACGACCTTCCACTTCTTAAACACTTCAAGTACATCAGTTGAAGAAGTACCTATACCTTTCTGGTGTGATTATTAATGAAAGTGACAAAGTATTAGATACCTCCAATAAATTGAACTGGAGTAGGATCCCATACATTAATATGCACTAATTCAAACTTTATATTTCATCTTTGACCCACTTTTGGAGAAAGTAACATTCTTTTGTTTGCCATAGACACAATTTTCACAAAAATCTAACTCTATAAAATTTAAACCATGAAATTTAATGTTAGAAGTAAGGACTTCATATCTTACTCACTTATATGGTCAAATCTGTAGTGCCAAAAACCTGCATCTATCATTGTTCCAGTTACATCAATGGATTCAAACGTCTTATTGGTCAGGTAAAGAATTCTTTTAATATTGCATGTCGGCTATTTTTTTTTAATAAGATTTTAAATTTTAAATTTAATATAATATATAATATAATTTTAATTTTGTGAAAATGGTATATATATATATTTTTTGAAAAATAATGAAACCAAATAGACCTCATATATCTAATAGTTTAAATAGTTAAACACAATACCATAAATGATCTCATACCGAAAGATGAATGTATCACTTATTGGTAGACTTGACTATATAAACTTAAAAGTTTATGACTCTATTTTGGTCTGCGAATTTTTATAGCCGACAAATTTCTCTATTTAATACACAGATTAGACAGAGTTTAGATTAATCTGAGTTCTTAATTCTCTATAGAGACAAGTCTCTATAGTTAATTACATCTAAGATAACCGAAGTTACCTAAGAAAATTTCGATTAAGATCAGAATTTTGTTTTCAAGAATTCAACGTTTAAATTTCCACGATTGCTTATAGGAAAGTCAAGTGAGAATGACCTAATATGGAATAGTTATTTTTTTTGGAATCCAAAGAAGCGAAAAGTAGGAAATGTCGAAGATATTGAAGAAGTTTCAGTGACATCTCAAACTAATCTATGGTTTGGCTTTACATCTTTAAAAGATAAATTATTTGATGTTTTATTCATGCAAATTATTTAGATATCCGGGCTTACATCTACATTTCATATGTAAATGATTCGAGGAAGTAAGAGGATTTATGTCGTACCAGAAGACGATCTCAGAATCCTAAAAAGTTTATGACTTATATTATATGATATAAAATCGTATAAGGTCCTAAAAGATAATGTGATGATTTACGTCGTACTAGACGAACGACCTCGACGTTATATAGGTATGTTACTTAAATCTACGGAAGTTCAGTTGAGGCTTCTCCTTCCACTTTTCTGTTGTCGCCTCGATTGCTGCCTGAAGGCTGACCGTCATTTGATGGTTTTGTCGTCTCGCTCGAGAAGAGGGGAGAAAGAAGAGAGAACACTTAACTAACCTATTCTAAGTTCTTGATATTATTATATGTTAAATGAAGTTTAAAACATTGTTTTGTAATAATATTAATGCGTATTATAAAATTTTAGAGAAGTGTTGAAATCAAGAGTGTAGGTTTTGGAAAAATTTCATCGAAATGAAGTTTGATGTGGTCCATTTTGTCCGTTTCGGAGTGGCTTCACGATCCTTCAACATCTTGATCATGATCAGGTTTACCTCGCAAAGGCGCACAAAGAAATTTGTATGAGAATTTGGGAACAAGATAAAATTCTAAGTATGCATAAATGCTATAGTTAAAAAATAATTGACTATGTGTGTGATGTGATAATTGGAAGGTTTACTTATAATCCACTCAATTCTTATGTATCAATATATCTTACATTTAAACTTTCATATTTACATACACATTGCTAAAATTCTCAATATTATATCAAAGTATTAAGATTCTTATTAAATCTTTAAACGAAATACATTTTTCATTGTATAGATTGAAGATACTGGATTGTTGTGTATGCAAATGTAAAAGTTCAGGTTTGAGATATGTAAGTACATAAGAATTGTGTGTAAAGAATGTAAATTTCCTACAAGTGAAGGAGATTTAAAAGTTTCAAATTTTCTTTCCCAGAACAATTGGGGTTTCATAAAAAAAAATCTAATAGAAATTTACACAATTCTCATGTATTACATGTCTAACACTCAAACTTTCATTTATACATATACGTCACCTTAAGTATGCTTGAGAAGTATTTTTAATTTGAAAATTTAAAATGATAATATTTATGTGATGTGAAAGATTTGAGTGATGTTAATGTAAAAAGTAAAATTTAGGTGTTAGATATGTAAATACATAAGAGTTGGGTGGTATGCATGGAAATCTTCCTAACTCTATATATCTAAGTGGAATTTGTGTAACAGTAAAATGAGCAAAAAGACGGGAAGCATACCTTCATCTCTGGACTTCAATGTATAAAAAGAAACAATTAGAAATTCTCAGCAATGCACTTTCTTATGAACTTGCTGTGAGCTCCAAAAAACTGCAAAAAGTTTTTGATTAGAGCAACTTGCAAGCCTTTCAGGCATTTCGTCAAATAGTTTCTGTGCGAAGTCCTAATGCTTGGAATTTCCAAAGAAGCTCAACAAGGGATTCTGAAAAGAGATGACAGCTGTAAACTCACTCCTGACCATGAAGCCATGAAAGCACTAGCTTTTTATACAGTGGGGATTCCTCTTTGACGTCATAATAATTGACATTTCCAGCAATCCTCAATATTGAACTAAAACTTACGTTGCAAACCAAGTATGAAGCAAAGATAGGAATTCTTCCAGAAATACCGCAAAGCATAATGGCCGCCTCACAAACTCGAACTATTTGATTGAGTCTTTTATGGTCTGATTCGTTTATTATTCACATTTGCAATGCATAGTACAGAGAATCTTTATATTGGATAACAGGATCAATGAACCCATTAACAATGGTAAATCCCTTTAAATTGATGTAGATGCCCTCTTTAGCTTTGTTTCCTTGGTGAACACGGCTTGCAAGAGCAGGAATGTAATATCCAACATAATATTCTTACCAGCTTCATCGTGATGACTATCACGTTGGTTTACAATATAACTAAATCCAGTTCCTATAGGCTGATCAACATATTCAAGATCTGATGTCTTATCCCAAACCAAATTCGTTCCATTCTAATGACAAGTTGTCAGCCATTTTATAAGGCCCATTTTTGTAGAAAACAAACAATTTGCTGGCATCGGGAGAATGATTGCAGAGACGGTGAGAGAACTATCATCGCCATGACAACAGAAGAAACCGAAGAACCACTTTAACCAAAACATCATTATCTCAAATCAAGGAGTTCGATCATGAAGAAACCAAATCATTGCCAACGCAAGACGTTGCCAGAGGTAGATTAAATCATTTTTTTTTTGTAAATCCTCGTCGGTTATCAGAATAAGAATCGAGGGAGAAGGAATTGATTCAGATTATCGTCTCTTCTCCATTCTTTGAGGGTAAAATATCCTTGCCTCCCAACATGCATCCTCCAGGTAAGCATCAATATCCTGACGTCAGTGTGCTCTATTTCTACATCAGCACAGAGAGCCATGATCCCTTCAGGACTCGTGGAAGGATTGATGGGTGCTAACCTCGGAACCTGCTTCCCCGTCTTTTTCCCGACGAGCATCGCATCATCTCTTCTAATCCCGATCAGGCACACTTTCAACGGAGTGGGAAGAGGCAAGAGCGGGAAGCAAGAATCGCATGCAAGCAAAGAACCGCGGCGGGAAAACAATATTGGAGCTGACCGAGAAGAAGAAGCCTCTAGGTTTTGAAGAAATAAGTGGCTATTTATAGCCGGGGGAGATATTGGTGGTAGCTTGTTTTGGAAGCCAAAAAGTGAGCTTGGGCTAGCTTGTAACCCAAATGTACAATTATTGGTGCCAAGGAGGAAGCTTCTTGGAGAACATTCAAATAACTCAAAATGTGATCTTCAAGGTGTTCGAAGTGACTGAAATAATTGTTGCAATGCTCAAGTAAGTTCATCAAAGTATGTGGTTCCAAGAAAAGTACAAATTCATTCAAAATTTGGTGAAGTCAAAGGTCTTTGAACTTGGCTTAGATTTTAAAATTTGAAATGGATTAACAAAATTATAAAAAGGATTTTATGGCTAAATTTGATTGAATCTAAGTATGAAGTATAATCAATATGGAACATCCAAAGTATGATGTGTGAATTAGAAATAAAGGACAAAATTGATGGGTGTGTGCATTTATATAGAGATTTTTAAATTTTTTTATTATTTTTTATTATTATTTATTTAAAAATCATTGTGTAAATGTTATTTGTAGTGTATGAAATTATATAAAAGCGGGTATCTCCTCTATGTAAAATCGTCGTTCNTTTTTTATTTTTTTATATTATTTATTATTTAAAAATCATTGTGTAAATGTTATTTGTAGTGCATGAAATTATATAAAAACTGGTATCTCCTCTATGTAACATCGTCGTTCCGAATGTGATCGGCGGTCCGTTTCGTCATTCGGGGTCACCCGAAAAAGTTCACCGACGATCGCGCCAATTTAATTTTAACTCGTGCGCGTCACGAGAAATGAAGTTATTTTGGTTCGATCGAAGCCGCTTAACGAATATATCATTAGTCAGTTCTCACATAGCGACAACCAAAGTCAAGTAAACTGCTCGCGGCAGAAAGTAAAACGTTACACAGGTCATGTGGTCCATCTATATCTTTCAAATCCCTATGAGAACTTAACAAGAGCTTCAATATGTCGGATTTAATTGACTCAACTGGACGTCGAGGATTAGAAACAGTCAATATGAAACTTCAAGGAGCGAAGAAATGACTTGAATTTCTAAATATTGTGGGTCTCGGTCTAGTTCTCTAGGAGAGTCAAAATAGAAAAATCCTAAGGCTAGATCCTAGGGTATCTAAGGAAAGTGAAAGGAAAACCACAAAAATGAGGTCAACATTGCATCGAGTCATCATCATTGCCCTTCTGATTATCTTCAAGAATCATTTGTGAAAGTATTTACATACCCTAACTATGTAAGCTGACTTAGTGAGACTAAATTTCTATTTTGACATTAAATATGTCCAACTTCATTGAGTTTTCAGGCTATTTTGTTAGACAACCTAATATCTCATCACCATTTTCAACAATACTGCAAGTCTTATTATCTCCCAAATACACAGTTCCTTAGATCACTCTCGAGTATTGTTTTTAAACATGTCTTTGTTGGGGCACGCATGAAAATAAGCTTTTGAATCTACTATTTAAGATTCAATATTTTCTATGGATAAAACTAGGTAGTCATCTTGAATTTCATCTTTGGAGGTATTTGAAAAGAGCTTCATATCTGGACCTCCTAACATTTGGAGTTTTGCAATTCTTCTTGAAGTAACATTTCTTCCTGCAGTCTCAACATTCACATGTCTTTTTCTCATTCTGATCTTAATTTTTCTCTCCTGGACATTTTTCCACCTTTGTTTCCGTTCATATTTCTTCATATGTTTTTATTGAGTGCAGAATTTGAAGTTTCACTGTTTGCTTCTTGTGAACTTCTTTATTCAACACTAATCTCACAGTGTCCTCAAAATTTAACTTTATATTACCTGAAGAGTTGCTCACCTTAGTGACTTGTTCATCCCAACTATCCGACCATAAAGATAACAGTAACAATGCTCTGACCTTGCTCTCGAGCTTGATGCCCACAAAGCACAATTGATTTGTCACAATATTGAAATTATTCAAATGTTCGGCCACCGATCTACCATCTATCATCTTCATATTGAATAATCTCTTTATTATTATTATTTTTTTTTTTTGAAACTAATGGCTTCTATACATCTTTGGTAGTGCAACCATGAGATATATTATAGTTTTCTCATTCACAATGTGGAAAGCTACATATGAGGAAAGAGAGTCGGATCAAACCTAGAGTTGTTCAATCAAACATTTCCCATTCTTCCAAAATCATCAATTTATGTTTCTTCTTGATTCTTTCTAGTGGCAAATATTTTTTCTTTTGATACAGTAAATCTTCAATTTACATTTTCCATTATAAAGTTCGTACCATTGCTTCTTAACCTTGTAGCTTGCTTCATCAGCCACCGTTCCCATTCAAATCATAGTTCTTCAGAAATCTCGCTCAGATACCACTTATTATGTGGTCAAAATAATTGTGGAACATCGTTTCAAGAGACCCATAACAAAATACTTNGGCCACCGTTCCCATTCAAATCATAGTTCTTCAGAAATCTCACTCAGATACCACTTATTATGTGGTCAAAATAATTGTGGAACATCGTTTCAAGAGACCCATAACAAACTACTTGAACTGAAGCCCACAAACAAGTAATTCCAAAATAAAAATGTAAATAAGACGAAGATTTAACGTGAAAAAACCCAAGANATACTTGAACTGAAGCCCACAAACAACTAATTCCAAAATAAAAATGTAAATAAGACGAAGATTTAACGTGAAAAAACCCAAGATGGAGAAAAAAATCATGAAAGCACATCACACCAAGGCATTTAGTATGAAATGAGGAGAAATGGTACATATTACAAACTAAAGCCTCTCTACTCTCTTGGAACTCATGAATGCTCCTCTCATTTATTTTTCACATAAGAGAACTCGCAAATAGCCAATGCCAACTCGCAACATTGTTCCACACTACTCGCGTGCACTTCTCCACAATAGCACCACAGTTCCATGCCAACAAAACCATAATAATACCCCAATACTACTGTAATAACACCACAGTTCCGCGCTAACACCATAATACTACCCCATTACTACCGCAATAACACCGCCGCCACAACTCCTCCAAAAACACCACTGCAACCCCACAATAACACCACAGTTCCGCGCCAATAAGACCACTATAATACCCCAATACTACCGCAATAACACGGCCGCCACAACTCCTCCAATAACACCGTTGCAACCCCGCAATAACACCACGATTCCGAGCCAACAACACCATAATACTACCACAATAACACAACCGCTGCAACTCCTCCAATAACACCGTTATAACCACGCAATAACACCATGGTTCAATGCCAATAACACTACAATACTACCTCAATACTACCACAATAACACAATCATAACTCCTCTAATAACACCGCCACAACCCCGCAATAGCACCACGGTTTCGTGTTAATAACATCACAATACTACCCAAATACTAGCACAATAACACTGCCGCCGCAACTCCAATAACACCGCCGCAACCCACATAAACATCACAATACTACCTCAGTACTACTGCAATAACACCACAGTTCCGCGCCAATAACATCACAATACAACTCCAATACTACGAGCTAAATTCGAACGAGCCAAACACGATCTGCACGACTCATATACAACCCTACTTCTTAGTGCACTAGTCTTTTTCCTAATGCATAATCTGAGGAGAAGTTGATGCATGTAATCTTCAACGTTATCAAGAGATTATTTCTGTGACATAAACCTGTGATCTCTTGATCATAATCGAGACTATCTAACTGTTGATTCAGGCCCACGATTTTACAAGAATAAACGGAGAGTAAAATGGATCTCAAATAATTGAGATAGGCTAATGAGGACAATGACGCAAATAATTTCTATGCCGCATCATTNAGCACACCACACCAAGGCATTTAGTATGAAATGAGGAGAAATGGTACATATTACAAACTAAAGCCTCTCTACTCTCTTGGAACTCATGAATGCTCCTCTCATTTATTTTTCACATAAGAGAACTCGCAAATAGCCAATGCCAACTCGCAACATTGTTCCACACTACTCGCGTGCACTTCTCCACAATAGCACCACAGTTCCATGCCAACAAAACCATAATACTACCCCAATACTACTGTAATGACACCACAGTTCCGTGCTAACAACACCATAATACTACCCCATTACTACCGCAATAACACCGCCGCCACAACTCCTCCAAAAATACCGCTGCAACCCCACAATAACACCACGGTTCCGCGCCAATAAGACCACTATAATACCCCAATACTACCGCAATAACACGCCCACCGCAACTCCTCCAATAACACCGTTGCAACCCCGCAATAACACCACGATTCCGAGCCAACAATACCATAATACTATCCCAATACTACCACAATAACACAACCGCCGCAACTCCTCCAATAACACTGTTGTAACCGCGCAATAACACCATGGTTCAATACCAATAACACTACAATACTACCTCAATACTACCGCAATAACACAATCACAACTCCTCTAATAACATCGCCGCAACCCCGCAATAGCACCACGGTTCCGTGTTAATAACACCACTATACTACCCGAATACTACCACAATAACACTGCTGCCACAACTCCAATAACACCGCCGCAACCCACAGAAACATCACAATACTACCCCAGTACTACTGCAATAACACCACAGTTCCGCGCCAATAACATCACAATACAACTCCAATACTACGAGCTAAATTCGAACGAGCCAAACACGATCTGCACGACTCATTTACAACCCTACTTCTTAGTGCACTAGTCTTTTTCCTAATGCATGATCTGAGGAGAAGTTGATGCATGTAATCTTCGACATTATCAAGAGATTATTTCTGTGACATAAACCTGTGATCTCTTGATCATAATCGAAACTATCTAACTGTTGATTCAGGCCCACGATTTTACAAGAATAAACGGAGAGTAAAGATTCATAAAATGGATCTCAAATAATTGAGATAGGCTAATGAGGACAATGACGCAAATAATTTCTATGCCGCATCATTTATTTCCGAAGTAATCTCCTTTTAATTTTATCCACTTCCCATTGTTTCCACAAATAACTACATTTCATATTATTGCTATGCTTTGCTTCTGAATTCATTATTTTTGTTTTGGGGCATTTACATGCATGCCAGCCAATTCTTATGTTTTCACATATCTAACTCCACCCCTAAATTTTACTTTTTGCATTTATACCAACCAAATCTTTCATATTTCATAAAAAATACTACTATGTTAACTCTAAAAAAATGAAATGCACTTTTTCATGCACAGATAAGTTGACATATTTGTAGGAAATTCAAGTGTTAGATATGTAAATACATAGAATTAANTTTTCATGCACAGATAAGTTGACATATTTGTAGGAAATTCAAGTGTTAGATATGTAAATACATAGAATTAATTGGTATGTATATAAATCTTTCTTTTCTTTTTTTTCTTACCTCAAGCATCCAGCTCAAATCAGAACCATGACATGCCTACTGTGGAAGATCTCATCCATGCGCTCAAGCTCGTTTCCCTCGGCGACATTATTTCTCGTTTTGAAGGGTTGGATTCCGTGCATGAGTGGTCTAGCGTGCTCTCACT
>JXCR01146223.1:48833-64243 GCA_002079205.1 Phalaenopsis hybrid cultivar
TATCCAATCACCGGCTATTTCTGCCTGTTGAATAAGTTTTTCTATGTCGACAGTATTATAGTCTGAATATGCTAATTAAAAATATTGCATTACCTTCTCTAAGTGTCCGTTTGGGGCAGCTCATTTGGTGCGGTGGCTTTTTGAAATTGCACCTGAGCTGTTTGGGTAAACTGCGTTTTGACAGCTTATGTGTTTTCAAAACGCTGAAAACAGTGTTTTCACAACGCACATATCTAGGTGCTGTGTCAGTTTTCTGGTTGCGGTCTGACTTTTCCAAAAAATAAAAATAAAAATTTGTAATAGTTACCACACCTAGCTTATCAACAGATTATTCAATAAGCTGCAGCTGCTCTAGACGGACGGACCCTAAGTGAAAGACCATGCTATTGTTAAAATGATCGGTCTAAATAGTTAAAAGATTACTTCCACTCAAAATTGGCCACGTGTGTAGCCTCTTGAATTGAATGGGTTGGCTTTGGGGCCACCACCCCTAAATAATCAAAATTCTCTCTTGACAATCAAAACACACTATATGCCTTTTAATAATAACGTATTTATCAAATGACAATGATGACTACTGTATATATTAATAGAGTAAAGAGAACAATCAATAGTTTTTTATAATTTTTTTCATAACTTTGTTTTAGCCTATTAAATTTTATTTTCTATTAAAATTTTTATATTAATATTTTTCACGATGTAGCTCTGAAGTCGCAGAAAAGGGTTAAAGATCTATTTGGGACAGATGCAGCTTATTAAAAGCAACTGTGGAGCAGCTGAATAATAATATGATCTTCCAAAAACTGAGTTGCCTATTACAATCTTTTTTTTTTAAGTCGAACCACAGTTAAAAAGTTGTCGTCACACCTAGTCAGGAATAATGAGAAAACACATATTTCAGTACCCAAATAGTCAAACTGCATTTAATTGATCCCGACATTGGCATAGACTCATGAATAACATCTGAGTTAAACTTGAGCTAGCATACGAGCTTAATGTAATTACACGTCCAATTGTGTCATCTATGCTTGTGGCTTGTATATGTAACAATAGGATTGGATCATGCTTGCTATATCTCATCACAATTCATGTTTGATATAAAGCTAGTATTATGACACATAGAAAGAACTATATTGTATTAATGATGTGTAACTAACATATCACACAACTCTTATGTATTTACATATTTACAACCTCAAATTTGATATTTATATTTTTGGTTAGAAATCAATCTTAATATCTATGGAAATTTATTAAAATTTTATTTATGTAGTATAATGTTAATTTTTTTAAAATAATGCATTATGTATGTATATATATATATATTTATTTATTAATTAATATTGAATAGGTTTCTAATTTTTGGACATAATTAAGAGCCGTATGTGTTTTAAAGTCAAGATGCAGCGGCACGTCAGGTACAAAATTTGAAATTGCAAAGCTAAAAATGTCAATTTTAAATTAATAAATTGTTATTTTTATAAATAATGTAATATCAATAAAAGAAAATTCCAAGTAATGAACAGCTCAATTGAATTCAATTTTTGAAGGCCGAATGATTCAATTTGATTCCAACTAATTAATTCGTACAAACTACGTACATACTTCGTAGGGTATGTTTGACGCAGTTGTAATGGTTTGAAGAAGCAGCTGCTTCAGAGCTGTGGATGAAATTGCTTTTTAAGATGCGATGACTATTATAAATTTATTTTAATTTCAAAAGTGAGGGAGCAATTTTGTAGCAATGGGGACAACGATGGTGGTGATCCGGTGGTGGCGGTGGCTAAATGTAGATGATTCGATGGTGACAGAAATGGTTTGACAATGGTGGTCGTTGATGGGTAGTGGTGGTTCAGTGGCGACGGTGGCCATACAACGCTGGTTCGAAAACGATAACAATGGTGTCAGGGCAACAGTGGTTAGACGATGATGATCTAGTGGTGGATCTCAGAAAGAGCTTGGAGCTCCTTCAGCCTTATCCAACAAGCTCTGGGTCCATCTTCCTAAACAGAGTAGGGGTCTACTTATAGATTTTGAGAGTCATATTCTCCCTTAATCGCCACATTGATTCAAACCATTACATGAGTTGTCCCAAAATGATCCATTTATTTGGATGATGCTTATGAGCATTTTCGTGACTTAATATGTCAAAATAAAGCAATCTTAGACTCATTGGATTCGTCTTATCAAGACGCTCAATTTCAACATAAATTTGTCTAATTCGGATATCATTTTGTCACGTAAAGTATACCTAAGTAAATGATTTGGGCTCACTTGGCTCAGATCAAGCATGTCTAATGTCAGCTTGCTCATCTTATCAATACTTATTATTTAATTAATTATTTTCTCCATCATAAAAAATAAAAACCGAAATTTTACACTCATTTTAAACATTTTTCAGATGTTCTTTTTTTTTTAATTTGAAATCGTCAAAACTATTTGAAATAATTCAAACCGCGAAGTGAATTCAGCGTTAGCGGCTGCGGTAATTTATAAAATGATCCTACAATTATTATAATAAAATAATTTTTAAATATCATAAAAATTCTAAGAAATTTTTAAATATTTTTTTTTTAACTGCAGTAATAATTTGCATATTCTATCCGGACTCCTAACGTAGACAATCATTCAGAGTCCAATGAACTCACGCCACGTGACGGTGAGAAAAAATAAAAATAAAAATCGGTCCGGTAACGCGGGAATATTCGCACGTGTTATTACGTTTCATTCATGTGTTATTGTATGTTATTCAGGTGTTATTGTGCTCTGAAAATATTCTCAGTGTTTAAATAATAAAATAACACATCAATAACACACAATAACACTTGAATAGTACAGGAGGAATATTCTCTTGTGTTACCGGACAGATTTGACTCCTAATAATTCTCTAAGTTAGTAATCATGACAGAACACTCATAAAAAAAACATCTATTAAAATAATAAATATAATATATTTTGGGGATAGTTGCATTAAGCCCTCCTGAAACATTGTTATTTACAAAATTACCGGGCGCGAACCCAGAATAGAAAAACAAATTGAAAATTAAATTTCAAAAACTATCTTTAGCTTCAATAATCAATGACTATTTTTATCAGAAATTGTTTTAATTCATTTTAGGCAGATGAATAAATTAAAAATAATTTTTTTAAAACTATTTTTCTGAGAATATTTACATACATACCACTCAAATTCTATTTATTTATATATCTAACAAAAACATAATGCAATAATATTTAACTAAAAATTATATCACAGATGTCAAAAAAAGTAAAAATAAAAAAAGAATTTGGAAACAATTATTCCGATAAAATAAAAATTTCATACATTTCCTTAGCCGCCAAACAATATAAAGAAATAATTACAAATAACCACCCGAAAAATTCATATTTACAAATTACACCATATGAAATATTCTTTTGTCAATTCAAAAGTCACCATTCAAATTGAGCTTATCGTGACTCCAAAACTGCACGTTCCAGATATTTATGCATATATATATATAAATCCCTCCCAAGCTCCATAACCTTCAAACTCTCTCTCTCTCTCTCTCTCTCTCTTGCTTTTCTATCTCTATCTCTAAATTCTTCCCAAGATCCATAACCTTCACTCTCTCTCTCTCTCTCTCTTGTTTTTCTACCTCTATCTCTAAATTCTTCCCAAGCTCCATAACGTTCAAACTCTCTCTCGCTCTCTCTCTCTCTCTTTTGTTTTTCTCTTTCTATCTCTATCTGTCTCTCTTGTGATGGGGAACTACATGGTTTGCCTCTCTAAACAGAACAAGAGAAGCAAAACTCAAATCCATGAAACCAAAAAACTCATAGATCAACAGAACTCACTGAAGAATCTCCTAAACTTGAAGAAAAAGTCAAAATTGAGAAGCTTTTATAAGGCCAAAAAGAGTTGCAGAATCATTCCAACCAACTTTCTCTCTGATCTTGAAGGAGAAACAGAAGAGAGAGAAGGGGTGATGAGAGTGAAGATGGTTCTCACGAAGAAGGAGGTGGTGGAGCTATTAGCCATGCTTCGAACCAGCAGCAATCATGGCGGAAACAGCACAGAACCAAATCTGTTAGAAGAGATTGAAGAAAGTGATACAAATGGGTGGACCCCAGCTCTGCAAAGTATTCCTGAATCTGAGGAGTATTGATTTGGGTCCCCTGTTAAACTCAAATTCAAATTTTTATTTGGTCTTTTTGAAATATCAATTTTACCCCTCCTAAAATATCAGTTTGTCATTTGTTTCTTTAGCCCTTCCCACGTTGGGTTTAGGGAACAATTTGCCCTCCTTAAAAAAGAGGTTGGTTCGGCTTTTGGGTCTAGGGTTAATGCTTCAGTTTAGAGGTTGGGGCGACCTGCTAGAAGTCCTCTCTCTCATCTCTCTCAATTTTTAGTTTCGTATTTTTAATTTGAGATGACGGTAGAGTATTTGTGTAAATTTAAGTCTGTGTTGATCGAATAAAGCTATGTCTGAACAACGAATGCGATACATCGGATGGAGCGAAGGAGAAAAAAAAAGAAAAAATCGCCTTTGGTGTATCACGTCCGTTGTCCGGACGTAATATTTTTTCGTGTTGATCGCTCTTATTCTTTCTCTATATAGATATAAAATTTCGATTGTAATGGACGTGAATGAAAAACAAAAGTTAGTTGTTGTAAAGGATGAATCATATGAACTATGATATAGTTTTTAGTATTTTTATAGAAATTTTAATTTTTGTTTTGAATAAAAAAAAGATTAATTCGGCTGATAACATATTTTTAAAAAATATATTATCCAGATTTTTAGTTCGAATCTCATATTCTAATCTTTTTTTTTAATTTAACAAAAAATATATGATATAGTTTTTATTTTTTTATCTTTAACAACTATAAATTATAGAATATTTAGGCTCTGTTTAGGACAGTTGTATGTCACCTCCCAAAAGAGCTATTAGGGGTGGTGGGCAGCCCAGGACTTAACTACTGCTTTTCGGCCTTACACCTAGCCGATGTGGGACTTTTTGTCCGTGATATTCTTCTCCACCCAATCACGTCATGCCCTCGTCACGGATCGGCTCCACCGAGGGTCATACTGGACTATGAAGAGTCCACTCACTTGACAGATAGTAATCTGCTCTGATATCAGTTGTCACCTCTCAAAAGAGCTCTTCGGGGTGGTGGACAGCCTAGGACTTAAATACGGCTTTTCGGCTCTACACCTAGCCTATGTGGGATTTTTTGTCCGTTACATGTAGCTTATTAAGAAGCTGATGTGAAGCAGATATAAAGCTCCCACCACACCTAGCCAAGAGCAATGGGAAAAAGCTAGTTTCAGCAGCAGTTTTTAAAAATGCTGTCAAAACACAATTTGCCCAAACGATCAAAACAGTGGTGCGCTGTCGCAACGCTAAACTGAGCCTTATTCTTCTAATTTTGACAAAAGCTTTTGGCCCATCTCATTTGAAAAGTATATAAATTAGTTTTTCTTATATAGAATTATTATCATTTGGGGCATTTACATGCATACCACTTAAATCCTATGTATTTACATATCTAGCACCTAAGCTTTAATTTTTACATTTATTTCACTCAAATCTTTAATAGCACATAAATATATATATTTTAATTTTTAAAAAGTGAAATATACATTTTCATGCATAAACAAGATGACAAATATGTAAAACTTAAGATTTAGGTGCTAGATATGTAAATGCATGGAATCAAGTGGCTTGTGTGCAAATCTTCTTTATTTTTTTGGGGGCATTTTATGTGCATCCCACACAATTCCTATACATTTACATATCTAACACAAACTCTTATATTTATAACACCCAAATTTTTCGGCAACAAGAACAACAACAAGCCTTTAACCAACTAAGTAGGGTTGGCGAAATGAATTCTTTGTTCTCCATTGAGTCTTATTGAGTGCATGTCATACTTTCATTAATTATAATAGATTAAGATTGTTTTTTATACAATATGTCTAGGTGTTTTTAGGTCCACCTCTGTCTTTCTCAACATAAGTCGAATCTAAAACATCTACTCCCCTAATCGAATCATCAGCCACTGAAGCTATACCAACCCTATCACAAATATATTCATTTCGCATTTTGTCTCTAAGTGTTAAGCCACTCATCCACCTCAACACTTAACTTTTTATGCTTCTTTTTTAAAGGCCAACATTTTGCACCATATAGCATTGCAGGTCTCGCCGCCAACTTATAAAATTTTTCAAATAGTACTCATCAATACTTAACGAGCCGAACACGAGCTGTTCGCAAACAACGAGCCGTTTTGACAGCCCGACACACTACAAGTCTGATGCATTCCTCCACTTCAACCAACCAGCTTGAATTATACTAATAACATTCACATCTATATTACCATCATTTTGAACAATAGTTCACACTTTTTTCTGATTTGATCACCCATAGTTACTACTCTGGCACTAGAGATCTACTACAAAAATTACATTATATGTATTCAATTTTAGATCTACTCAATCGAAGGTCGTTAGACTTCAATATAAACCTCTATAATTCAAGTTTCTTCTGAACGCTTACTATAGTTTTATCCACACGAAGAATAACATCAACAAAAAGCATACACCAAGGTACATCCTCCCTGTAAGAGCATCCATAACTAAAAAAAAATACATGAGCTTAAAGCCAGTCCATGATGTAACTTAATTGAAATAGGAACATATTTGTTCAATCCTCCTCTTGTTCGAACATAAATAACATCTCCAGTATACATATTTTTCCTAGTTCTCTAAGTTTTTATATTTAAACCAATTTTTATAACTCAACTTCTTATATTTTATCTTTTTTTGCACATTATTATTCCACCACAAATTATTTTTATTTATAAAAACTTTTACTTTTGATTATCCAAGTACATATTTTGTCACTTGTTTAATAGTGCTTGTTATTTTATCCCATAAAAAAATTGCTTCTTTATGAACATCCAAAATCTTGAAATTTTGAATTTTTTTCATAAAAATAATTTTACTTGTCTTTTAGATGCCACCATTTGATTTTATGATAATATTTTCTTGTATTCTTTGTTTTATAATTCTTCATTTTAAAATTCAGAACTAATAATCGATGTTGAGTATTTAAATTTCCACTTGCAATGACATCAAAATCTTTACATTCTCAACAATCTCTTTTTCTCATAAGAAAATAATCAATCTATGTTTTATTATATTCATTCTTATAAAGAATAATATGCTCAAATTTTTTTTGAAAATAAAGTATTATAAGTAGCAAAATTATATGCTAAAATAAAATATAATAGGTCCTAGGTACCTTCTGCATTAATCACTCAAATGTTGTCTTAATGATATCAGAATTGAACTATCTTTGACTCATTAGATTTGTCGTGTCGAGAAGCTAAATTTGACAATAAACAAGTTAGATTTGAATTATGTCTGACATTCCAATTATACACCAAAAAATTCCAGAAGTGATTTATTGGCTTGATTTGGGCATCATTTAACTCTGATCGAACCAATTTTAGTTTCATTCTCGTCGAGCTGGTCAATTTGACTATAAGTATACTTAAATCAGAGTTATGAATGGCTTTTAAACAAAGTTTGAGTATTTCATACCAAAAAAACTACCTCAAGATGCGTGTCAAGTGATGAAAATTTTTTTATGGCAAATCAATAAGATTCAAATATTTGAAATCACATCAACAATATCATTATTTTAACTTTAAAATTATAAAAAAAAAAATTTACAGTACATCTAAAATAAATTCAATGAAAGAGGCATTAAATCAGGTTTAGGTTATACATGAAATTGATCCAACTCAAACCTATTTGACCCAGATTGAACCTGAGCATTAAATATACAATTCCTGACCCGCGAACCTGACCCAAAGTAGTATATCTAACATATGCATAATAACTATTAGAATAAATTTTGAATTAATTTTTGGACAATTTTAATTTAACATGTCAATTCCAAATTGTCGGGCCAACCTGAATCCAATAAGAGAAAGAAATAAATGTGTTTTGCTTCTTGATTGAAACCGAACGAGAAAATTCACCTAAGTCAACTCGAACACACATTTCGAGTTGAGTTCAAGCCAAGTCGTATATTAGGTCAATTTTTTACGCACTATAAGTTGATGAAAAACAAGATAGAATCAACAAGGTTTAAAAAGAAACGTAACAAACTATTAAAAAAAAAACCCTTAAGAAATACATATTAAGGTATATAATACATTTTAAATGAAATTTTCTTGGCCATATTAAGTATATTATAATATTAACAAAAAAAAAATATTTTTAAAAAATATTATTATATTACAATTTGAATCGACCTCCTAAAAGCATAGAACCTTCTGAAATAAGCCCTCAATCCAAAAAGACATAAGCCTGACTCAAATCAGCGTAAGTTCGAGGTAATTTTGAGTGTGTGGTGTGAGGTGAGGCTTAAGAAATGCACCTCAAGCATCTTGTTAATTCTTGGTGATAAGAGTCTTGAGAAAAACAATGACAATAAAGCGAAAAATGGAATGAGAAAAACTTGCACGTAGAAAAAACACAAAAGCGACATACAAATTTACGTGGTTCGGCAAATTTGTGTACGTTCACGGAGCTGCAGAGGATTTTATTTCTTTGAGGAATTACACAGTCGAGCGCCTCGACGTTTACAAGAAAATCTCTGAGATTTTCTTCTCTTCCTTCCTCTCTCTCTCTCTCTCTCTCTCTCTCTCTCTCTCTCTCTCTCTCTCTCTTTTTTTNCTCTCTCTCTCTCTCTCTCTCTCTCTCTCTCTCTCTCTCTCTCTCTTCCTCTCTTTTTCTTAGCTCTCAAGAGAACTTGACTTGACATTGCTTGTCTCGGCTTCTCCTTTAAGCCAAAAGAGACTATTTATAGAAATCATGAGAGCAGTAGGTGGGAGGTAGGTGAGTGGTAAGTGGGATGTGGTAGGTGAGCGGTAGATGAAAAAGTAGGTGAGCGGTATGTTAGATTCTTAATTAGGAGACTAATTAAATTGTGGTGAACCGGGTCTATACATTACCCAACAATTCTCTCACTTGGAAACTAAGACACTTACTGCATCACCTACTGACTACATCATTTATTAGTTGTACTGACATTTTCCTTAAACATGATATCCTCTACCTCTGCAACTTGAAGCCTCTGTCTTCATGCCAGAAGACCAGCTGAAGTTGAGCACAACTTCAGCTTCTCACGAGTAACACCCTCACTTGACATATCATCGTCAACGTAGCCTTGTACCGTCAAGTTCTTTCCTGGGTTACTCTTGTATCTGTTTATAACTCATTGCATGAGCAATATTTTGTCCCTTGTTGAAAGCCCTTTTCAACGAGTCCAGCCTTGTACATTTTACTGCCACCAAACACAGTTTTCACCCGGTACGCCCACTTGTTGTGCAATGTCTTCTTCCTTGGTGGAAGTTCTGTCAGCTCCCAAGTCTGATTCCCTGGCAGGGAATCCGTCTCCTCATTCTTGGTCAACTCCCACTTGAATTCTCATCTTGCAAGATTTCTTCATAACTCTGTGGTTCTTCACCATTTTTCCGTACAAGATCTGATTTTCCTGCCTTTGGCGCTCTACAACTTTCAGGAAATTGACCTTCTTTTGCTTCCCTATTATGCGCCATTGACTCATGTGTTCACGCCGGAGTAAATATGTAGTCAGATATAGTGTGTCAGTTTTCTTACCCCGAGCTAGTACTAATGCTCATTTGGTAACCTTCTAGGTGCTATCTGAGAACACTACCGAATGACCACCCTCATTGAGCTGCCCAACAGAGATGAGATTTTTCTCCAACTATCGAATGACCACCCTCAATGAGCTAGTACTAATGCTCATTTAGTAACCTTCTAGGAACATGTCTGACCTTTTGCAAAGTCCATTTGCTCTTGTTAGGGAATGCAATATCAACGTCTCACATCTCTACCACGTCCAGAGCTTTTCCATCAGCCAGATATATCTTCCCAAAGTTACCTGCAACATAATTTCGCATTAACTCCCGACGAAAAGATGTATGGAAGGAAGCATCTGAATCCAATATCCAGTCATCAACAGAACTGTGAATTGTCAGAAATAATGCATAATGTATGTCTTCAATTACAATATTAGCGTCATCATTCTCCTCCTTGGGATTCCTGTAGTTCTTTTTTATGTGATCAGTCTTGTCACAATTCCAGCAGGTTGTCTGTTGATCACTTTGATTTTAATCTTCCTCTGTTTGAGTTTCTGTTATGTGATCTCCCTCTGAAATCAACATTCAGCGCCGAACTTGAACACGAGGCATTGTCAGAATCCTTCCTGCGCACCTCCTCAGTCAAAATCAAATCACAAATATCACCATATTTCAACTTAGATTTGTCTGCAGAACTACTAACTGTCATCCTCATGGCTTCTGAGCTATTTGGCAATGAAGCCAACAATATCAGCGCACATATCTCATCATCAAAATCAATTTCAACATACGACAATTGATTTGTGATAGTGTTGAAATCATTTAGGTGTTGAGCAATAGACACACCTTCCGTCATCTTCAAGTTGAAAAACTTCTTCATCAGATGCATCTTATTATTCGTCGATGTCTTTTCATACATACCTGATAAAGTCGTCATGAGATATGCAGTAATCCTCTCCTTGATGACGTTGTGGGCAACCGATCCGGACAGGGTTAACTGTATAACCCACAAAATCTGTCGATCCAACAAATTTCATTCCACCTCATCCATCTTTTCTGGTCATTTTCTCAGTAACAGAAGATAAAGTTTCTTCACATAGAGGTAGACCTCTATTTGCATCCTCCAATAAGCAAAATCTGTGTCATTGAACTTTTCGATCATCGATGTCATCACTTCGTCTCCACTCGTCTTTCTTCCTTAGATTCCAACCCAGCTCTGATACCAGTTGTTGTGAAAAATGAAACGAGAAAAAATTGCATGCAGAAAAAAAAACCAGAGCGACATACAAATGTGGTTCGACAAATTTGTTTACGTCCACGGAGCTGCAGAGGATTTCATTTTTTTCAGGAATTACACCGTCGAGCGCTTCAACGTTTACAAGAAAATCTCTATTTTCTTCTCTCTTCCTCTCTCTCTTAGATGACTTGGCTTGACCTTTGCATGGCTCCTCATTTAAGCCAAAAGAGATTATTTATAGAATAAAAATAAAAATAATAATAGAAGATCCCAAGATACCCAGTTCAAATTAACAGAGCTCACATTAGCAGGTCTCAGAAAGCTTAATGATTTTAGGGCCTGAAGGGCTTCGCGTGCTATTGACGTCAGAAGCAATAGAGGAGGAAGACTAAGCTGAGTGCGCGGGAGAAGCCTCACATGAAGCAGGAATCGATCCCTATCCGAACAAATGAGGCAAGAGTGAAGCGAAGTCGAGCGAGGAAAAGGCGAGCGGGTGAACGCTTTCGGTGGAAAGGTCGACGAAGCAAGCTAGCGCGGGGTTCTTCAACAGAGAGAGGAGAGGTGTGTCGCGCGGCTATTGGACGTGATGAGAGGAAGAGGCGAGGTCTTCGGTAGCGAAAGGGGGAGTCAAGCAAAGGTTTTCGGTGGAGTGGGAGCTTCGGTGCAGAGCTTCTGCCCAGAGGGGAAAGAGTAGGTGAATCTCAGGAGAGGAAGAGGGGGGTCGAATCGAGCGTGACAAGGAAGAGTTGAATGCTAGCTCAGCTACTAAGAGGAGGGGCATTTAGGGAGAAAGAACATACGGCCTAGGGAAGAGGAAGTGTCAGTCAGGAGGAAGGCTCGCGATTGGCGAGCCGTTGAGTCGAGCGTGGCTCGAGTGAGGGCAAGGCGCTGGAGGAATCGGGCGAGGAAAGGGAGGTGAGCCATGAGAGCGTTAGGTGGGATGTAGATGAGCTGTATGTGAGATTTTTAATTAGAAAACTAATTAAATTTCGATGGATCGGATCTCCACATTACCCAAAAAAGAGAGTACCATGGAGACTCAAAAGCACATTACAAGATTACGACTTGGCTAGCTATGTTATATGTATCAAAGATTTTAGTAATTGGGACACTAATAATGTCGAAGAATTTTTTCTCCGAATAAGGTGAGCACTTGAACCTGGCCACTTGAAATTATTAACCTAGTTTCCAGCCAATGAGTTCACGTTCAAGCACATATTCAAGTTAATCAAAGTGAAAAAAAAAATATTAAAATGAATGTGTGAAAAAATTAAAAAGATTAAGGAATGATTACATGAAAGAGATAGTGTCATATCACTTAATGAAAATAAGATACTAAAGATTAAATTTAAATGATTTGGACGTGTAACACAAGGAAAAAAAAGTGCCTCTAAAATGTACAAATAAAAGTAATATTAAAGGATTAAGAAGAAAGAATAGACAAATAAATAATATGGATAAAGTTCCATAGAAAAATGATGATTCATAAAAGAGAATAAATAGTCAGGATAAAGCTAATGATGATGAATGATAAAATGTTGGAATTGAAGGTTTACTTGCAAACAATGTACTTTATAATACAAAGATTGTGAATTAAATTCAATAGAATGAAGCTGCTCTCCTAAACATCGAGATGTATTTTTGGTATATCAATTGAAATTTAATCAAAAACTCATAAGCATGCTCATATGAAACCACCGTAAAGATGAGTGACCTCTTGGGAAATTACACCAACGAGATAAAGCTATGAAGCCATCAAGCCAAGGAGAACAATATCTTGATGGTTGAGAGCTCAGGTTGCTATAAATGACATCAAAGTATTACATAAGCATGAATATGAGAATTAAGTATCATGTATGATAAAATGTTATATCATTAGAGCCATCCCTTGAACCCTAAATGGAACAATGAGCTATACAATGGGAGACGCATCTTGAATCCATAGAGGCCGCATCTAAAATCATGTATGACTGCGGATTATTCTATGTTTAAAATATTGATGAGGACTTTTAGATACTTAAATGGAGGTGATTGTGAAACCTTTCAAGTAAAATAAAAGAAACATTAAACATTAAGGTGTCTTTTGTTGTAAAAATATGATCATACAAGAACACTTTGAAGTTGGTGACCTCATGAGAAGTTATACCAATGTGAAATCGTGAAGCCATTAAATCAAAGCAGACAATATCTCAATTGGTGAAAGTTTAGACTTTTACGGAGCTATCACTCAGAATCAAACTCATCAAACTGGTAAAATATATTTGTAGTAAAAATGATTGATCTGTTAGCTAAACAATCGAACTTAAGCACAAAGTTATCTATGAAGTCAAGCTTTAGAAATAGTAATTTCTTAAGAAAAAACATAGAAGAAATAATGGGAGGAGAAAACAATATCCCGGCAGACAACAGAACACCTGATGAGTTGGCAGTCATTTAACGTAGCAACCTTGATTTTAATAATCAGATCCATGTTTTTTCCAGCTAGAAGATTTTATAAAATGTTTATTTTCCAGCTAAGAGGATTTTATAAAATGTATGCTATCACACATATAACCAAACCATAAGTCAAGTAATAGAATAGTCTTTACTGTAATCGCTGGCAATAAAACACAAACATGATAGATGGGAGATTACATAAGACGAAATTCTAATTAGACATCATATAGCATCAAACCTCTGCCATTCAAGTCTGAAAAAGAGGGAGCTCAAGTTAGATCTACTATATAATTACCTTCTGTTTTCACGCCCAGAAGGCCTGGATAAGACCATGAGGTGTTGAAGAGGTAAATTTTATGACAATCTTTGCCTCTTTTTGGCAAGATTTTCGAAGAGCCCTTGGACATCTGCAGATGTGATTGGTTTAGACGTGTCAACAGATTCCTGCATGGTTAAAAAAACTTACTATTAAACTAAGAATCCAGCAAATGCTCAAGTACAATTATCATGTTCACATGATATATTCTTGTAAATTAAGGACTTCTTTGACATTGATTTTGTTTTTTGTTTTTTCCCCCATTTATTTTTAAAGTAGATTTGTTTAGGGTGTTTTGTATATGTTTTTTTTTTCTAAAAATAAATTAACATATTTTTGAAAACACCCAATGATTTTTAGATGTTCTGAATGTTTTAAAGAATAATCATGCTTTAATCAAATAGCCAATCATATCTTATTTTAAATCAAAGCATAAACAAAACAAAATAAAAAAATAGAAAATAAAAATCAAAAGTGATCCCAAACAAACCCTAAAACAATCGCATCTGTCCTCAACTATATTAGTTCTAGGATGTGATGGAAAACAAGAAATATTGGGTTTGTAAAGAACGTTAGATCTGCACGGATCAAAATTATGGTATCTTGGAGAAAAATTCATGCCTAAAAATGAAACTGTATGATCGTTTAGTTCGAATCAACAGGTGTGTTGACATTTATTGGTGATGATTTGCATGCGGATCAACATAAGCCTGAACATATAAACATGCACATATATGCACGCCCACACAGTTAATAGCCACTGCTTACAATGTGCGCATATATGCTTTAACTTTTTTCAAATGAGTGATGCCATTTGATCTCTCTAGTTCATCAACCATTTTTATGGAGTTCATTAATAGGGACTTTTATCAGTATTTGTATCAGGTCATAATAATAATTAACAATAATATGTTGATATTTTAGGACAAGGTGACTACTATTGAAATATATATGAATTGATAATAATAATCATATTGAAATCTATAAAATGAGTTGAGTAAAAAATGATTCACGATATTATCGAATAAAGAAAAAGAAAGCAATGGAAGAATTTATACTTAATTTTGCAATAACTTAGAATCTTAACAAGTACAAATTTTAAGAAATGAAACAAATATTTAATTAATCTTAAAAGTGGAGATACCTAATCACCAATATTTTTTTTTCGAGGAAATAGATCTTTTAGCAAACATTGTAATGCACTTTCATGATAAAGTTTGATAACGCAATATAGAGTACTAATTATGAAAAATATCTTAGGAGATTATAAAAATTATAATAATAAATAATTTCCCTAACAAAAATTGGTGCAAATTGCAAGATAATAAAGTGTTATTATTAAAAGATAGGCTACTAAGAGAGGCAAATTAAAATTATTTAGATGAATTAATCACAATCTGGTATAAGATAGCTAATTCCATTAAGAAGATTGACAAAAAAATATTTAATGCGAGTCTAGAAATGAACCTTATATGGTGCAGTAAGATGGTATAAAAAAGTTTCACAATTGTGCTTTTTAAAGAGCCATAAAACACAAAATACTACCAAGTCTTACATAAAAAAAAAAGGCTAAAAAGTCTTACAAAGAGGAAAATGTGCAAAGTAAATGCTAGTCTTTTCTGATTCCTATAATAAACTTAATATTTAAGAAGCGGAAAAAATTACTAAAAAAACTCAAACAAGAGAATAAAGATCTTGTTGTGGTAACTTTGAAATTTAAAACGATCGACGAAGTGAAAAAATAAAAATGACACAAA
>JXCR01146224.1:0-24895 GCA_002079205.1 Phalaenopsis hybrid cultivar
TTAAATAAGAGTGAAGCTTCTTCCATAAGTTGTTTGTTTTTAGCCTTTGTCATTTCCTAAAATAATAAAAAATATGGCATAATTGTATGGAATTTTGCGTTCAAGTTATTAATTTGCAAAAATAATATTTGCTGGATATTTTTGCAGCTGTGAGAATGCTGAATCCAGTTTCTTTGTTTCGATCAACCTCATCATGTTCATCCTCTTCAAAATTTTTTCAAGCTTCATGTAGTTCAAAAGGGGATGCTGATGAGAGCAGTAGTGATTATTCAGAAGAGTGTTGCATGGTCTCTGGAAGCCACAAATCTACCTTAGACAGGCTATATGCATGGGAGAAGAAGTTATATGAAGAAGTAAAGGTGCTTGTTTTAATGTTGAGTTGGATAATAGCTACTTTTTCAAGAAAGAAACGATAAGTATATATATTACTCCTAGGATTTTAGCTAAAGTATATCTGTATACAATGCAAAATTTTATTGGCATTCTGCAAGACAACTTCTTTCTCTTTAATAAAGCAAGTTATTTTTAATTGCTTTGGTTGTTTTCTTTGAAAACAAGAATATATATATATATATATCATTTATTTTTATTTTTATTTTTATTTTGTACAAAATATCAAGATCTTACAGTTTGAGAAGATGTATCTTACAAAATGATCTAAAATTTGAGAAAGATTGCCTAACTGGAAACTTATCCCAACAGTCTGGTGAACGAATGCGGATTGCTTATGAGAAGAAATGCGTTCAACTGAGGAGTCATGATATCAATGGGGACGAGCCTTCTGTAGTTGATAAAACAAGAGTGGCCATAAGAGATCTTCACACCCGCTTAAAAATTTCTATTCATACGGTTGAATCAATTTCGAAAAGAATTGAAGTCTTGAGGGATGGGGAATTGTACCCTCAGCTTATGGAGATTATACAAGGGTATGCTCTATGATCTTATACTTTACTTTAATATTTTCAGTACAACAGTGTGTGATGCATGAATTCATTTGGGTTATGTAAGTTTGCATACTTGAAGAACGTGGGAGGAGAATGAGTTGGGCTGTTCAATGGGATAAGAGAATGGAAAAGAAAGAATTATAACTACATCTATATAAGAATAAATAATAAATCTTTATAATTATTACATCCAACTTGGTTCATTATAATGGCACTTGAAAGTATGAAGAATGAGTCAATTAGTTGAGAGAAGGGGAAAGAAAGAGTTAAGGTTTTATTTCTAAGTTTGAGGTTTCTCATTGCTTTATAGACAACAACAACTACAACAACAAAACCTTTATCCCATTAAGTGGGGTTGGCTACATGAATCCTTTTTCTCCACTGCTTCCTATTTAGTGTCATATTTTCATTTAACTCCAATAAATTATGATTATTTTTTATACAATATGCCCAAGGCTTCCTAGGTTTACCTTTGCCTTTCTTTATATATGTTGAATCTAAATCATCTACTCTTCTAATTAGATCATCAGATGGTCGACGATTAATGTGACCAAACCATCTAAGGAGACTCTCCATAATTTTGTCCATCACTGGAGCTACACCAACCCTATCACGGATATATTCATTTCGCATTTTGTTTCTAAATTGTAAAGCCACTTTTCGACCTAACCATTCTCATCTCGACAACACTTAATTTAGTTTTATGCTTCTCTTTTAAAGGCCAATATTCACTGCCATAGAGCATTGCAGGTCTCACCACCATCTTATAAATATTTCTTCTCGGTCTAAGCGGTACTTTTCTATCACACAATAGGGCCGAAGCATTCCTCCACTTCAATCAACCAACTTGAATTCTACTAATGACATCCCCATCAATATCACTATCTCTTTGAACAATAGACCGAGATATCTAAAGCATGTTCACACCTTTTAATAATTTGATCACGCATAGTTACATTTCTATCACTAGAGCTACTACTAGTAAAATTACATCCCATGTATTCAGTTTTTGTTCTACTCAAACGAAGGCCTTTAGACTCTAAGGTAGACTCCATAATTCAAGTTTTTCCCGAGCTTTTGCTCTCGTCTTATCCACGAGAAGGATATCATCAACAAAAAGCATACACCAAGGTACATCCTCCAGTAAATGTCCAGTAAGACCATCCATAACTAAAGCAAAAAGATATGGGCTTAAAGCCGATCACTGATCAAGTGTCTAGTAAGACCATCCATAATTAAAGCACATTGCTTTATAGACAACACTACTAAAAAATTTAAGAATGTATAAAAGCAAATTGAGGGAATAAATTGGGAGAAAAAGGAAAAGAGAAAACTAGAGTTTGACTTAGATTATAATATCATCATTACTTCAAAGAACGACAGCTTTATTAAAGTAGTTGGGAATCTTAAAAGAGAATGAGTTGTGTTGGTCAATGTGATAAGTTGTAACAATGAAAATAAATAATTATAGATTTATCTAAGTTCGGGTATATGTTGTTGCCTTAAGAAAATGATATATAAGAATAATTCATGAATCCTTATAATGATTAAGTAAAGAGGGGACGGTTAGGAGAAAGGGAAATACAGGTCAAAATTAGATTTAGGCCAAAACTTGGGGATTTTCATTACCTTACAAAACATCAGTGTTAAAGAAAATAAGATTATCAAAAGAGAATGGATCGTTTTGTCAAGGGGATATATTTAAACAAAAAAAAAAAAAAAAAAAAAAAGAGAATTAGAGGTAGACCTAAGTTTTGGCATTATTGTTACTTCAAAGATTAGATATATCAAATAAAGTAGGAATATAAGCAAGAGAATGAGTCGATTTGATCAATGGTATAAGTTGAGAGGAAAAATTAAGTTATAGTTATATATACGTAAGGAGATGTTGCTGCCTTACAAAACANCATATATACGTAAGCAGATGTTGCTGCCTTACAAAACAATATATATAAGAATAAATCAGGAATCTTTCTAATAATTGGGTCCAACCTGGTTGATTATAGAGGTGCTTGAAAATTGGAAAGAGAATGAGTCAAATTAATTAAGAAGGGACAAATTAAGAGAAAAGGAAAGAATAAATTAGGATTAGACCTATGTATGGAGATTTTCATTACCTTACAAAATAATGCTACTATAGTAAAAACACAATAAAAAGAATGAGTTAATTTAGTCAAGGGATTTGTTGGGCAAATAAAGAAAAAGAGAATGTAAGAAAGATAATAAGTGAGGTTGTGGTTAATGGTATAAGTTGAGAGATGAGAAATAGAATAATCATTATAACGAAGTTAGGAGATTTATTTTGGCTTAGTTGTATTTTGGATGTAAACCATTTAATATTTTTATTATGTTTCATTTTTTAATATTTTTTTAATATTTTTTTAATATTTATCTTTAGGTGATCATACATTCATTAAAAACACATTTAACTATTTAAAATGAGCGCAATCTCTCTCTCTCTCTATACAAACACACACACACACATTCACATGCATACACAAAAATGTGATGATTTTAAGGCACATAACGGGCAAAGAAGCACATTAATCAAATTTAAACTTATCAAAACATCCACTGGGAAGCCTTATTTTTATTTCTCTTGCTTATGTTAAATTTGACGTTGAATTATGAGAGATGTAAAATTACTTTATTTTTATATGAGGAGAATGAACAATGAATCTTTATAATGATTACTTCTATTATGGTTGATTATAGAGGCACTTAAAACTAGGAAGGACAATGATTCACATTAATCAAGAGGGGATAATTAGAATTAAACACAAGTCCGTGGATTGTCATTACATCTTAAAACAATGGAAGAATGTAAGAAAAAGAATAGGCTAGTTTGGCCATGGGAATAAGTAGAGAGAAAGAGAGAATTATGGTTGCATTTAAACTTGGAGATATGTCGTCACTTTACACAATGGCATATATAAGGATAAATCATGAATTTTTAAATGATTAGCTCTAACTTCAATTAGTTTTACCCACATTTGTGCGGGATAAATCGTTAATGGAGTTAATGGTAAAATTTGTTTTACTCTTCTCATTGATTCTTATCGCGAGCATTAATTGCTTCCTGTTTCTAAGCTTCTTCTGGAGAATGTCTATCAATGTATCGTATGCATGCTTCTTAATGCTTTTTATTCATACACTTTCACTCACATTGTAATCTATCCCACAATCCCTAGACTATCTTTCAATGTCACACTTATTTTTTTATTTTTAAATTTTTTTATTATTCCATTTGTTTTGTCTTCAATTTTTTTAAACTTTCAAAAGACTTGATATTATTGTTGCTAATTGAATCATTATTTTTTTTTATAGTTACTATTTGAATCATTATTTTTTGCATTAGAATTTATTGCTTGTTGTTTAAAGCTGGCTCATGAAATAAATATAATATGCATATAATAGATGTATATATAACATATAATAAGTTAAATAAAAAATTCAGTTTCTGATTTTTGATAAAAAAGAAATCTACCCTTTACGTCACATTATGTTTAGCACTTAGGAAATACTAGCTATTTAACTTGGTTCATCAGAAATAGATGTATGCAAGATGTGTTTGTTGACCTCTAAATATATCAAGGATATGCTATTCATAATCAAGCCCAACTAATTTATTTGTCCCCCGACAAAATTATCAAGTCATTTGTGACTCGGTGGAATTCAGATTAATCGCTTTAGTTTGACAGATCTCTATTTGTTTAAGCTAATTTTTATAGAACGAATAATTCTGTGGCCTTGTGTGGGCCTGAACGCCTCAAATCAATTTTGAGAATGCCTAAGGATTTAAGCTCTCACAAAAGGGCCATGCATGGTTCGGAATAAAGCCAATATACTATTTTCACGCAATAGTTTAGTGCCACCTCATCATTTATGTGGACAGATTTAGCCATGCATAGATGAAGGGATTCAAAAGCTCTACTACAACACTTAATCCCACATTGTTGAGAGCCATATTTTGTTCTATATGTAGCGGTCCTAAGCTTTCTTTTAAAGCAAGCAAAGGATGAAAATTGATAAGCATTGACGGGCTATTAAAAGCGCTATTTGATCACCTAAACATGGCCTTTTTCATTCACATTTCTTCATCTAACATAAATACCTCATCATACATGTTTTTCTGGACACTGATGTGCTATTCAGTTTTCATATACGTCTTTTTTGTGAAATTGTGAGGCTTGTCTTTGCATTAACAATGCCATTGCGTGTTCATCATTGTTTTAGTGGCTTGATGAACTAAGATCATTATTGACCATATATACGCCTTAATTGTGTGGGGCATTGATGTCCTTCAAAATTTGACATCATCAACCTTGCCATCCCTTAATTGGTTGCATGGAAGCACTATTGAAACTGTTAGATAAAATCATAAGTTTAAAATGTGCATTGTGATAAAAAGTATTCTTAAAATTATGTGATTTCGAGAATCTTAGGATGAATTTATGGCACTAAATTGAAAGACTTAGCAAAATTGAAACATCATAAGGAACATGCATCGACCTATGAAATTTCTCATGCATTGTGCACGCTAACGTGCATTTCATTTTATAAACAACTTGTGTATTTGTAGATACAAATGCAAAGCCTCATAGATGCATTTCTTAATCTGGTGGGAATCTTTGGTCATCTGTTACAAGATGTGTCATATGCGTGCACAACACTAAAATGATATAACCTTTCTTGGCATGATGAGCATACATAGCCTCACTGCTATGCACCATTTAGACATGTTCTTATCGACTTTGTAGGGCAGAAATCAAATGTGATCGTGAAGTCCCGTGAATGGCATATAGGTGATTTTCAAAAATTGTTGGGATGGCCTAGCACACTTTTTACGAGCCACTTATGGTAGTGACAAGAAAACATTGTTATTGCAACTTTTTACATAACAATCATGTGAATTGAGGCATACAATCATATACTTGAAGACTCATGAACACAAACAAAATACCAGGATGATAACTAACCTAAGTCTCTAAGAGAGATTTCAAAGCTTAAAATAGTAGATGCAACACACGTAACAAATACAACATATTTCATGATTGATTATGTTTGTTTGATTTTATTTTTTGATCAATATTCAATTAAAAGTGCTACACCTAAAGGTAAGGTTGCAAGGCCATGATTGGCTTTTTTTCAATCCCAAGTCATATGTCCCCCATGCAAGAGTCTTTAATATCAAAATAGGAAGACTTGCATCACGACCCTCATTACACTCAAGATATTAAACCCTGATCATTTGGTATTTCGATCAGCAAAACAACAAGCCCCAGTTATCCATTCTAGAACGTGAATACGTGATGTTTGCGTAGATATATTGACAAAAAAATGCACAAGGTATTTTCATTGAATATTCAATTCAAACCACCTCTCCTATAAAGTGATTTCATAAGAGGTTATAAGTCTTACACGTTGAAGGAGTTGATTTGGACATTCATAGGTTTACTTAGGTACCACTGTGGGTATTCTATGACTAATGGGAATCTAAACTCCACCATCTTTGGGTTACTTCATAACCCATAAATCACATCCACATCCTTTAGTTGAGCCATAACTCTAAAAGTGCAATGTAAATTCTCGGCTTGGGTCATAATCCCCCAAGTTTTACATACATTTTTTGGTTATGTTATACCTTAAAAGTTTACACATCTATTGATTGGGCCATACCCTATAAGTCTTCCTACTCTTCAAAACACTATATCCAACAAGAAGCCTTGTACTTTTTAATATTGGAATTCATTTGCCTATGTGAATCTTGCAAAAGTTTGTGCTAGATTGGTTTAACTCTGAGATTTCTTACTCAGAGTTAGATTTGAGGCCATGTTTGTCATGAGTGTTCACCATTATAACCAAAGCACCCATCAAAAGTGGACACCACTTTATCATAAGCTTAAGTTCATGCTTTAAGATGAGCTAGATTGGTTTAAATATGAGATTTCTTACTCATAGCAACGTGTGGAGTGACAATCAACCCTCTTGATATTATCATGTGTTTGACCTCCATAAATTTGGATGAAAACCTAAGAGTCAAGCCTCCAGACCCGTATCACACGATTATCTTTTATTCCGTGTACCTTAAGGTGCATTTTATTCAGGCTAACTTAGGGACTGTTTGGGGCAGCTGCAGCTTATCCAACTATCCTGATAAGTTGGTTTGTGCGTCTGGAAAATAGTTGATTTTGGATAAATGACCATTCTGCCCCTATTTTGGATAAACTGTTTAGCTATTTAATTTATGCGTATGAAAAACAGTTGATTCGAAGTTTTTCCTAAAATACTTAAAATAAAAAATTCTTTAGATTAGCAGGAACATTAACGCCAATCTAAGAATAAAATAGCTCTATTCAATCTCCAAAAAGTAGCAAGTGAATCTCAAATACCAATTCCTTCTGGACAATTGGTTGATTCATGATACACCTAAAGTATATAGTATTTTTAAACGTATTTTTATACCTATTTTTGAGATATTGTTCTTTAATAGAAGGTATTTGTGTGTTTTATTTCAGGTACAAGTAAAAAGTTGAAAAATGCTAAAAGAAGTGAAAAATGATCAAATTTGGAGCAAAAATGTGAAATTTATGCAAAAGTGTTTAGGCGTCAGATCCGGCGCTCAAGCGTCACTGAAACAGAGAGGCCGTGCCTAAGCGCCAGAGGCCCCTCGCTTAAGCGCCAAAGACAGTTATTTGAAGGTTTTTTCATTTGGCTGAATTTTGAAGAGACATTTGAGGCACCTATTGGCTAACGAGGGTGGTTATGACCCCTAAGAACAAAAATATTATGAAAAGGCTTGTGAAAGGAGACATCCCTTGAAGAATACATCGAATTTGGACACATTTTGAAGAATTTTCAAGGCACCACTTGGGAAATTTATATAAGATGGAAGTTGAGACATTTGAAGTGGGTGTTTGAAAGTTCTGAAAAGTGTTTGAAGAGGAGAGATAGTTTTGGAGAGATTTTCAGGCACCACACAAATTTACTTTATTCTTTTTGTTTTTAGATTATTTTGAGAGTGTTGTAAAAGAGAAGAGAGTCAAAAGAACTTCAAGAGTTTGGTGTAGGATTTGAGATAAGTTTTTATTTTTTTTTAAACTAATTTTGGTTTTAATTATGATTTCTTGTTGGTTTGATAATGATTTATACTTTTAAACTAAAGTGTGGTTTTGTTTTCTCCATGAATTCTAAGTAGTTTTTTTATCTTTCTCATTAAAATGATAAGTAATTAAAGTGTTAGATAGAAGTTGTGAAGAGTATTAATCTTTAATGTTGGAAGAGGTTGCGATGATTTAATTCCATGCACTTCATTTATTTCTTGATCTGACTCATTTAAATGTTAAAATTTGTTGTGAGAACATGTAAGAATCGGGATGGTATTATCTCAGTCAATAGTTGGAAAGAATCACATGAGGTTGTATGAATGAGAATGTAACTCATATGATTTAGTGCAAATAAATAGGTAAATAATCTTTGAATGATGTAGAATTAAAGGACTTTAAAGTGACAGGTTAAAACCCACAACTTGGTTTATTGTTTTAGGTTCTGATACGAGATGCTAGCACTCAGCTGGAGGGAATCGTGGGAACTCTAGAGTGAGAGCTGATATCTTCCCTACCTAGCTGATCTTTAGAACTATTCAAACTTTAAATTAGTTAATATTTTTATAGCATCTCTAGTAAGAGTAAAAAATATAATTGCTATTATTTGGCACAACACTATTAATATACTTCCACAACATAATTCTTATTCTTATTATCGATTCATCATAAGAAGAAATGTATTTTCATATCAAGTGATTTTTTTTACATAAACTCAAGTTATCTTATTTAGTTGTTATTGTTTTGTCCAAATATCAAAAATACAAAAAAAAAATTTGAATTTTAATACTGTGAAAATATCTATAGTTTAAGTAATTGTCTTATTAGAATAGAAAGATTGTTATTCGATAGTGCATATTGCATAATTTTCCTGTGGGTTCGATATCTAAGTTTTATATATAAAGTCTTATATTACTTGATAACGATACGTATACTTGCGTAGTATCTCAATATATATAAATTAAAGAGTTAAATTCTTATTTTTTTCAGGATCAAGTTTTTTGTTCTGTTGCAAAATAAGGAAATATAAGTAAAAATTATAATTAAATTCATTGTTATGCTGTTGCATATAAACAGTCGGGATCAATTCACAATTAAAATTCTTCTTAAAAAAAACATTCTACTTAAAATAAGGAAATATTTGCACATACAAAAGCAATTCATTTGAATTTCACGCGTGTAAATATTTGATCAAACAATACATAAAGGAAAATAGCAGTGATTTCGAGTTTGGCATAATATAATACAACTACATGCCTATGTTTATAAACAAGAACTAACTATTAGTATATTAACACCCTGTCTACATAAATTACAGAAAATTCACTTAGGAAAAATATTTTTAATTGTCAATTAGCAAGGCTTGCTTTAATAAGCTGGACATCAAAATAAAAACTCATAACCTACAAATTATCCACATAAAGCTGCAACAAAAATACGATTCATCGATGACAAAGTTATAAAGCCAAACCATAAAAATTGTAGAAGAAAGAAAATAAATTGCAACGTCCAATTTAAAATGAATACTGCACTTAGACTATGCTTTCGTTTTGTATCAAAATTACAAGAAATCTTAGAATATTGCAATCCTAAATAGTGTCCAATAACAAACACAAAAGAATCTTGAATAAAACCATTGACTGTTACCAAATACTATTCAAGAGTTAGAATATTTGGTAAGCTCGGTAGGAAGAAGAGCAGATTGTTTCGCTTTGCCCTACAGATTGCAGAGGAACTCCGAGGACATGATTAGGATATTTCAGGAAGAACGAAGAGGAATGAAGAGGAATGAAGAGGAACGAAGTGGAACGAAGAGGAGGTAGGGCGCGATACTTACCTTGGTCGGAACGGTGCGGAAGGATGAGAAAGATGGGGGTTTCGATGATCTCTATAACGAGTGATCCCTTCGTTGCCGTGGATTTCTTCGTTGTGGGAGAGAAGGTGAGCGATCCCTTTGTTGCCATCGTGGATTTCTTCGTCGCGGAAGAGAAGGGATCACGAGAGATCCGTGCGAGAGGAGGCAGCAGATGAGAAGGCGAGGGGGTCGAGCGATCCGTGCGAAAAGGAGAGAAGGGCGAGAGTTGTCTTTCGCTCAAATGAAATGTGGATCGCGGGCTCCTACCAGTGTTCCGTGTCTAATGTAGAATTGCGAACTACGTTTTTGAAAAGGCCCCTTAAACATGTCTTTCAAACAGCAGGTGGCATTTTTAAAACGCCACCGCTGTGAATAAGCTCCCTCAAACGCACCCTTAGTGATATGGTGTGACTTTGAGCAACCTTAGTTCGAATCACTTGAAAAAAATACTTTAAATCTTTAATGTCTATGTCATTGAACAACTAAATCATAATTATCCTTATTGATGCAGTCAAACCCTTTTTACTCGAGACCAACTTTAGTTTCCTTTTAAAGGAATAATGTGATAACTTGGCGTAAAATAATAATAATAAATAAATAAATAATTAAATTATTTAGGATTTTTTTTCAAGGGAAGCTTTTGTCTCGACAGTTCCTTCTTAAGGGATGAACACCTACTTTGAACCAAACGATTAGGAGAGAGAGAAAGAGAGAGAAAGAGAGAGAGCAAAGTATATGAAAGAAGAAGAGATGGGGAGAAAAACGAATTAATTCAAAAAAAAAAAATGCAAGACATTTGATTAGGTTGGCAAGAGATCAACGATCCTATTAGCAAGGTGAAGTCGGACGCAAACTTAGGCGTCGAAGGCAGAACGAATGAATAAGAGGTAAGATTGAAATTTTCTATTTAAATGTTAATTGATGTCGGGAAGTCTAGTTAAATACATGTGGTTTTGTTCGTGACTTGTGTGGGGAGAGCAGTCAAACCGAGTCAAAGAGGAGTAATGCATCTTGTGTGAGGTATAAAGGAAGTTCGAAGCTTTTGAGTTAGGGTTTAATTTAAGTTGTGAATGTAGCATATTTGAAAGTTAAATCTTTTTGAGTATTTTTTTTTTCTTATAATTCAATGTCAGAAGTATAAGCAGAAGGATAGTGTCCGAATTGGGCCAATTATCAGGGGGAATGAGGAGCCTTCTGTGCAAGGAAGCAAACGAAGCATATTAATAAGGTAAAGGCTTATTCATTTCAATTATATATTGTGTTTATTTATGTAGTAATAATAGTATGTTTAATTGAGGAAGTACTTGAAGAAAGACATTTAGTTTGGAAATTAAGGACGAAAGCACTTTGAAGAAAAGTTTATAAGGCAGTTAAGGTTATAGGTTAATTATTTAATTTAGAATTATTGTTTATTAAAAATATAAATTATGAAGTAATTAAGATCGAAGTATATTTGATCCGAAAAGATTAGAAGTTGGAGATTGTGAAAAGTTGCACCGAAGGTGAAAATTTTGATGTGAGTAATAATATTTCTAAATTTCAATATTTTTCATTATTTCTAAATGTATACTTGATTTCATTTATGGTCTCTCATAAAGAGATTTAGATTATAACAAATACTTCATATTGTTAGATGGGAAAAACATATATGTTAAATAGTTGCATTATAGTTTCTTAAGAAGAGTTTTATGATTGCATGATATGTGGATTTCACTTCAGGTGCATATATCACTTCATTGCATGACTTATTCATTTAATAAAATTGCATGGTATGTAAAGCCCAATATAGGTGCATATATCAGTTCATAGCATGACTTATAGATTTGGTAAGATTGTATTTATTCATCAGTAGATAAAGGTAAAGTGTTTGATAAGAAAATAATGTATGATATGAAGAATGAAGTAGTGTATATATGAATGTTTGTATGTACTTGTTAAGAGTACGAGTTCACCCCTTATGGTATAGATAGGGGATGCTATTGTACCAATCCGTTTAGATGTTATCCAATCACCTCAAATAATTGTGATGTTTAGGTCTTAACCATTGTGTCGATGAGAGAATATATGTTTATGTCGTCGAGATAATATTAGTCGGGGGTGAGTTATATTTTGACGGTGCTCTTAAGACATGTAAATTTCAAAAGCATAAACTAATTGTTAAGTTAAAAATTAGACCTTGAAGTGTACATTAAAAGTTAGTGCATATTGAAGTTTAAGGTTTCTTCATTAAATAAATGTTATAGACACATAAATCAGATTATAAGAATTTCTAAAGTGAAATATGAAAGACAGTCATATATATTATCTTTTTTATTAGATTATTGTAGTTTGGAAGTGTGATTGTTCCACTGGATTATTTAAATAACTCATTATGTTTTCATATTTTGTTAGGTTTTAAGCTTTTGAATAACATAAATATAAGAGAATTAATGTGTACAAAAGATGAGTTCAATAATCAGAAAGGTAAATATTTAATTCTTAATTAAATCGCTAAGACAAATGTGACTGTTAATAGTTTAAAGTAAATATAAGATTTGTTGTGACAAACGATGATAATAAAACAAAAAAATGAATGAGAAAAATTGCACGCAGAAAAATACCACAGTGACACAAATTTACGTGGTTCGACAAATTTGCCTACGTCGACGAAGCTGCAGAGGATTTAATTTCTTTAAGGAATTACACAGTCGAGCGCCTCGACGTTTACAAGAAAATCTTTATTTTCTTATCTCTCTTCCTCTATCTCTCTCTTCCTCTCTTTCTCTCTTAAAGGACTTGGCTTGGCCTGGCTTTGCTTTGCTTTGCTTATGACAAACCATTGGAGATTATTTATAGAAACCAGAAGAGTGGTAGGGTGGGAGGTAGGTGAGTGGTAGGTGGGTGTGGTAGGTGAGCGGTAGGTGAGATTCTTAATTAGGAAACTAATTAAATTGCGGTGGTCCAGGTTTCCACATTACTCAACAATTTTCCCACTTGAAAACTGGGATACTGACTGAATCACCTACTGGCTGCGTCATTTACTAGCTGTATCGACCTTTTCCTCAAACATGATATCCTTCACTTCTGCAATTCAAAGTCTTGGTCTTCATGCCAGAAGTCCAGCTGAAGTTGAGCACAATTTCAACTTCTCACGAGTTGCACCCTCAGTTGACATGTCGCCGTCAACATAGCCTTGTACCACCAAGCTCGTTTCTGGGTTACTTCTGTATCTGCTTACAACTCTCACTGCATGAGCAATATCATGCCACTACTGCAAGCCTTTTTCAATAAGTCCAGCCTTGTACATCTTACTGCCACCCAACGCAGTTTTCACCTGGTACACCCACTTGTCGTGCAATGTCTTCTTCCTTGGTGGAAGTTCTGCCAGCTCCCAAGCCTGATCCCCTGACAAACAATCCGCCTCCTTCTTGGTCAACTCTCACTTGCTTGAATTCTCATCTTTCAAGATTTCTTCATAGCTCTGTGGTTCTTCACCATTTGTCTGTATAATGTTCGTTTTTTTAGTCTTTGGCGCTCTGCCATTTCAAGAAATTGACATTCTTCTGCTACCCATAATGCACCTCTGACCCATGTATCCACAGCTGAGTAAACCCGTAGTAATATATAGTGTGTCAGTTTTCTTATCCCGAGTCATTACTAATGCTCATTTGGTAACTTTCCAGATGTTATCTGAGAACACTATCGAATGACCACCCTCATTGAGCTGTCCAACAGAAATGATGTTTTTCTTCAACTCAGGAACGTGTCTGACCTTTTACAAAGTTCATTTGCTCTTGTTAGAGAGTGCAATATCAATGTCTCTCATCCCCACCATGTCCAGAGTTTTTCCACAGCCAGATATACCTTTCTAAAGTTACCTGCAACATAATTTCACATTAACTCCCGGCGGGAAGATTTATGGAAGGAAGCATCTGAATCCAATATTGAGTCATCAATGGAACCGTGAACTGTCAGTAATAATGCATCCTGTATTTCTTTAGTTACAACATTAAAGACATCATTCTCCTTCTTAGGGTTACTGCAGTTTCTTTTTATGTGGCCAACCTTGCCACAATTCTAGCAGGTTATCTGCTGACCGGGCTCTGATTTTGATCTTCCTCTGTTTGAATTGTTGTCTTGTGATCTCCCTATGAAATCAACAATCTGTGCCGAACTCGAACACGAGGCCTCTCCAGAATCCTTCTTGCGCATCTCCTCAGCCAAAATCAAATCACGAATATGATCATGATTCAGCTTAGATTTACCTGTAGAACCGCCAACTGACATCCTCATGACTTCCTAACTATTTGACAATGAAGCCAATAATATCAGCGCACGTATCTCATCATCAAAATCAATTTCAACAGACAACTGATTTGTGATAGTGTTGAAATCAGTCAGGTGTTGAGCAACAGACACACCTTCCACCATTTTCAAGTTGAATAATTTTTTCATCAAATATATATTGTTATTCGCCGATGACTTTTCATACATACCAGATAAAGCCGACATGAGATCTGCAGTAGTCATCTCCTTGATGACGCTGTGGGCAACCGATTTTGACAGGGTTAATCGAATAACCCCCAGAACCTGTCGATCCAACAAATTTCGTTCTGCCTCGTCCATCTTTTCTGGTTGTTTTCCCAGTAACGGAACATGAAATTTTTTCTCATAGAAGTAGTCCACTATTTGCATCCTCCAGTAAGCAAAATCTGTGTTATTGAACTTCTCGATCCCCAATGTCATCACTTCGTCTCCGCCCATTATTTTTTTTAGATACGACCCAATATTCTGATACCAGTTGTTGTGAAAAATGACGACAATAAAATGAAAAATGGAACGAGAAAAATTGCACGCAAAAAAACATCAGAGCAACACAGCTTTACGTGGTTCGACAAATTTGCATATGTCCACGGAGCTGCAGAGAATTTTATTTCTTCGAGGAATTACACAGTCAAGCGCCTCGACGTTTACAAGAAAATCTCTATTTTCTTCTCTCACATCCTCTCTCTCTCTCTCTCTTCCTCTCTTTTCTCTTAGAGGACTTGGCTTGACCTTGTTTGGCTTTGCTTGGCTTATGACAAACCATAAAAGACTATTTATAAAAATCAAGAGAGTGGTAGATGGGAGGTAGTGAGCAGTAGGTGGGTGCGGTAGGTGGGAAGGTAGTTGAGTGGTATGTGGGATTCTTAATTAACAAGTTAATTAAATTGCAGCGGATCGGGTCTCCACATTACCTAACAAGATTAAAGACCAGACCTTAAACCATACATTTTAAGGGCATGCATATCCAAGTTTATGTTTTTTTTCATTAAATAAATTTCATGGACACATAATTTAAATTATTATAAGATTTTCTATAGTAAAATATGAAAATCTAGAATATACATTGTCTTTTTTTCTTAGATAAAAAGTTTAGAAGTGTGATTGCTTCGTTGGGTTATATTTAGATAATTTATTATATTGTTTAATATTTTTCAGGTTTTAAACTTTTAAATAAGATGAATAAGAGATGAGTTAATGTGTACAACAGACGAGTTCAACAACTGAAAAGGTAAATATTTAATTGTTAATCAAATTGCTTCTTTTAATGTCCCTCTTCAAGGTCTAATTTTTAACTTTTAATGTACTCTTCAAGATCTAATTGTTAATTAAATTGTTTCTGTTAGTGAATGTTAATAGCATGAACTAAATGTAAAGTTAAAAATTTGACTTTGAAGAGTACTTTAAAGGTTAATGCATGGTGAAGTTTTAAGGGTTTTCATCAAATAAACGTTATAGGCACATACATCAAATTATTATAATTTTTTTTATAGTGAAATATGAATGATTGTCATATATATTATCTTTTCTATTAGGTTAATGTAGTTTGGAAGTATGATTGCACCACTGGATTATTTAAATAACTCATTATATTTTCATATTTTCTTAGGTTTTAAGCTTTGAATAAGATGAATAGAAGATAAATTAATGTGTACAAAAGACGAGTTCAACAACCAGAAATGTAAATATTTAATTGTTGAATGTTAATAGCATAAAGTAAATATAAGGTTAAAGATTAGACCTCAAACAATACATTTTAAAGTTAATGCATATCAAAGTCTAAGTTTTTTTTTTCATTAAATAAATGTTATGGACATACTTTAGATTATTATAAGGTTTTCAATAGTGAAATAAGAAATATCAGCATATATTTTGTCTTTTTTCTTAAGTTAAAAGTTTAGAAGTGTGATTGCTCCACTGAGTTATATTTAGATAATTCATTATATTCTTTTAATATTTTTTATGTTTTAAATTCTTAAATAAGATGAACAGAAGATAGTTAATGTTTACAAAAAACGAGTTCAACAACGGGAAAGGTAAATATTTAATTGTTTATTAAATTGTTTCTTCTAGTGGATCTTTTCAATTAATATGTGGATATTAAACTATTAGTGTAGGGATAGAATAATTGAAAATTTAATTATGTCGTCCGATCATCCATTCCCGTCTTAGTTTATTCTAAACTTTGGATTAGGGTCGTGACAAAAAAAACTTTTTAATGTATTGCCATATTGATTCACTTAGGATATATGATTAAAGATAAAATATTATTGCTAATAAGAAGTCTTGGAATACATGGTCTTTTAGTCCTTTTTATCATTTGTAGATTAAATCTAGTAGGTTTACTCAAAACAAAAAGAATTGTAGGATCTGATTGAAATGATCATCCCTCTTTTTCAAATCCTTCACTAGCTCAATGGTGTCGTCTATAATAGATAGTTTTCTTAGTCATCAAGCTCGAGAGTTAATTATTGGGATTTGCATCCATAGAAAATCTTGATTCATAAAATTAAAATTAATCTCTGTTAGTCTGATTATCTATCAAAGGGAAATCTTTGAAATTTATCCTAGTCTCTCTTTGAAATTTCACACTTCACAACAAACCATTCTTCAAACTCCAAAAGTTCAGGGAGTTAATGAATCACACTACAAGCTCCTGAGTGCCTTGTAGAGCTCAGAGTGCTGATTGTGATTTCAAATGCAGCGTACGAGTTTGCTTTAATGATAGATTATTGTATGCAATAATTTTGCTACGTTGTAATATATTGAAAGCTGCATTAATAGTTAGTATCAATATAAGGTAAATATTATACTGGTAACTAAACACAATATTTTTTAGCCAACTATAGTTAAGTGCAGGTAGCTTCATGATGCTTGAAAGCAGGCACCAATTACTCTTGTGATAGAGTATTTACTAGTTTGTCCACAGGCTATATAGATCTCATACCATGATAAATTATTAGAGTGATAAATATCATGGTAAAATTCAACTTATATATATATATATATATATATATATATATATATATTTCATTTCAGATAATAAATATAACTAATTAAATGTGTTGTACATCAAGAAATTGTCAACGCTGGTCCTAAGGAGATCTAACGGTTCAGAAGGAAAGGGTACAACGAAGGGGGGACCACCGACAGAAGATCATGAGGCATTTTTGTCCGCTCGAGTGAAGCTGTCCCACAAAGCCAATACGGCCACAGACGACTGAACCACGAGATGGGTTAAAGTTGATTGAAGGATGCAGGAGTGAACCACTTAGAAACGAAACTAAAGAGTACCCAAGCCAACCATCACAAGAGGATTGATTCAAGGGAAAATCAGTTCTCTAATATCTCCAACCATCAAAGGGACGCCTAAGTGCTCCTCATTAAAGATCAAAGGATCAAAAGTTGGGTCATATCAACCCATATCGACCAAGCGGGTGTCATCTGACCGAGCTGATCTTGCAGACTTAATGTCAATTAAGCTCAGCCGACCGAGACAGAAAACAGTCTAACGATGAACTCGTACATGGAAAATATCATAAATACCATAGTATGAACTCTTTAAAGCAAGGAAAAAATATAATATTATAATATTGTGTTATCTCCTCTATAAATAGGAGAATTATTTTATGAATAAAATAATTGATCACTGAGGAGCCTCGGCATCCTAAAAATATGTTATCTCGGCAATTCTCTGAGGTCAAGCCCCTGCAGCGATTTAAGATCATAGCTCTAGAGTCCAACAAGGGATCATCAAAATCTGACCGACACTCAGGAAACTCAAACTGATCCGCCGACAGTGGTACCATCCGAGGTCCAAAACCGACAGAGATGAGTAATGTCCGATTAGTGAAATTTTCAAACTGACAATTACAAATAAACATACAATCGGTAAAATTTTCTAAATGACCTACAATAAGGAATAAACATTAGATCGGTAAAACGCACAAGATTCCATGCCTCTTAGCTTCAAACATGTCAAGCTGCAGAGGCAAGATTTCCTACCCATCAACAACAATATCCACTACGGGTAGCTTAGAAATCACCACATGAGTAAAGTTTAAACAATTACCCTTGTAAAGACTACCATAAGATCCGCTTAATACCTCTGGCGTAAGGTGCATCCTCTCCAAAGCGACAACCTAATTGAGCGACCTAGACATGAAAAGTGTAAAACTTGAGTGGGCGATAACTAAGTACATGAACTAAAAATATTCTTAAAATTGTGGATCTATCAATAAATCTCAACCAAGCGCTCATCACAAGAGCATTCGACAAAAATATGCAAATAGTAAGGTAATATACACAATAAAGGTTACAAGAGTGAGACAGATCGAAAAACATCAAATTCAATCATAGTTAAAAAAATTAGGGTTGGACAATAAAGGTTACAAGAGTGAGACAGATCGAAAAACATCAAATTCAATCATAGTTAAAAAAATTAGGGTTGGATCCTCACCAGGCCTCTTAAATTTGAGTCATCTACAACAAAAGACAACGAAAAGAAAAATGATTTTAAGTAAAATTCAAAATCCAACAAATAAGACCGAGGCCCATGCCCAAGAGCCAATACACCCCAGTTTCTTTAATCAACACATCACCCTCGTCGTGCAACGTGAGGGCAACAACAAAGGAGGGCAGTCGGATCGACTGTCAGGGTCGATTGAACATTCTTTCGTTTAGGACCAAGGAGTGAATCGGATGACCTCATCTTTGATTTGCCAAAGCAATTGCATCCACTTTTCCTTTCCTAATGATGGCTTTTTTCTTTTGTTTACCTTTTTGTGTGGTTCTGGCCTTTCGGTTTTTTTTAATATAATATGGATTAGATCTTATTGGGGATGTCACATGAGGGATTTGATACATTCTCCATCACAATACCTGAAAGTCGATTGATTCAAACAAGAGCTGCTACGGGACAGAAAAAAAGGAATGTGAAGGAGTCCAACTGCTTCTTATTTATGAAAATCAAATTCGTGAAAATCAATAGAGTTCAATAATTAAGTCACTAATTAAACAATAATTGCAGTCTATTTTTTGCATTTAATTTGTTTATTATTGTTGCATAGTCACTTTATAAAAGTAAGAGAATCAGAGAACTAAAATATATACATAAAAAATGTGTCAATACTGACCTAACAAGATTTAACAGTCCAAAAGAATAGAGTATAGCGAAGGTGGGTCCACTAACAGAAGATTAAGAAGTTCTATGTTCCCACCAAGTGAAGTTGTCCTAGCCAATCCAACAAGGCCAAAGTTTACCGAAATCATGAAAAGGGCCAAAGTTGATCGAAGGATGCAACGAGTCATTTAATCAAAAAAGAGACAAGAGTGTTTGAGCCAAACATAAAAGAGTTGACTTAAAGGAAACATTGGTTCATTAGTATTTCCTAAAGGCACACCTCAGAGGCTCATCATCAGATGTCAATGATCAATAGTCGGGTATATCATCGGACTGACCAATATTGACTGTGCTCAACCGGTCGAGCTGATCTTGCTGACTAGATCCAATTAAGCTTAAGTTGGTTGAGCCAGAGAGAAGCTCATACATGTCAAATATCATAAAGATCTTAATAAAAAATTTCCTTTAAAGCAGAAGAAAAAATATAACTCATGAATTTGTTAGCTCTTTAATAAAAATGAGAATTATTTTATGAACAAGACACAATTGATCACGACAGACTACTATTCATCACTGTTCACTCATCTCTGTCTCTCTTTTTATGCTCCATTTCTTGAGTGTGATTCACGGGCAAATTAGGATTCAACATGTCCAAGGTAACACTATGATATTGATAAGTATTAAGTTCTCCAAATTATTTTTAACACTATGACTGTACATCAGACTGGATCGATTAGATTGTGTTTATTTATTTTCTATTAATATGACGTTCAAAAGGTAAGTTTAATGTTTTAATTATTACCTTCTATTTGTTATATATCTCATACATGTTAATAATTTTCAGCCTACTTTCCTTGAAAATTACTATGATTTTGAAAAAAAAAGTAATAATAATTTCAGCAAGCAATATGAATTAAATTTTGAGATTGGTCATTTAGATGTATGGCACATAATTTTGATGTATTTAAATATCTAATATGTGAATCTTTATATCTAAATTTATTATTTACATGCACAGAAATCAATTCTTTAATATTATATAAAAAAAATTATTATCATTTATTTTAACAACGAAATTATTTCTTATGTATAAGTTTAAGTTTTATAAATGTAAATTTTAAATTTGTAAATACAGAAGAATTATGCGATATGTATGTAAATATTTATGTAGCCAATCTGAGGTTGTGAGATTAAGACTGTTGTTGTTGTTGTTGTTGTTGTTGTTGTTGTTGTTGTAGTAGTAGTATGTAAATATTCCTATTTTGTCTTGCAAATCCTGGTGTATTCTGAGAATTATCATCTCTGTTTTTTCACTTTTTATGCAGCTTATGCCGTATGTGGAAAACAATGGCGGACTGTCACTTGATCCAAAAACGTACCATTGACGAAGGCAAGCTCCTCCTCATGTCCAACACTGCCGCCGCCAAACCACCAAACCCGCCGCATTCCGCAGTCCATCTGGCTGCAGAACTGCGAAACTGGCGTTCTTCCTTCGCCAACTGGATCGACGCCCAGCGCTGTTACGCTGGCGCACTCGCCGGCTGGGCCTCCCGCTGCTCTCCTCCCGGTGCCGAGGAATCTTTGAGCAGCCGCAATGCCCTTTCTCCTATATCACCACTCTGTGATGGCGGCGGAGGCGGCCCGACGACATCGGAAGTGTTGCGGTTGTGTGTGCAGTGGTCGCGGTTGGTGGAGTCGGTGAGTGAGGAGAGGGCAGTGGATGGGATGGATTTCTTTGCGGCGGGGATGGCATCGGTGAGTGNATAAGGAGATCTAACTGTTCAGAAGGAAAGGATACAACAAAGGTGGGACCATTGACAGAAGATCATGAGGCATTTTTGTCCGCTCGAATGGAGCTGTCCTACAAAGCCAATAAGGCCACAGACGATTGAACCACGAGATGGGTTAAAGTTGATTGAAGGATGCAAGAGCGAACCACTTAGAAACGAGACCAAAGAGTATCCAAGCAAACTATCACAAGAGAATTGATTCAAGGGAAAACCGGTTCTCTAATATCTCCAACCATCAAAGGGACGCCTAAGGGCTCCTCATTAAAGATCAAAGGATCAAAAGTTGGCTCATATCAACTGCCAACCCATATCGACCAAGCGAGTGTCATCTGACCGAGCTAATCTTGCAGACATAATGCCAATTAAGCTCAGCCGACCGAGGCAGAAAACAGTCTAACGATAAACTCGTACATGAAAAATATCATAAATACCATAACACGGACCCTTTAAAGCAGGGAAAAAATATAATATCACAATATTGTGTTATCTCCTCTATAAATAGGAGAATCATTTTATGAATAAAATAATTTATCACTGAGGAGCCTCGGCATCCTAAAAATATGTTCTCTCGGCAATTCTCTGAGGTCAAGTCCCTGCAGCGATTTAAGATCATAGCTCTAGAGTCCAACAAGGGATCATCAAAATCCGACCGACACTCAGGAAACTCAAACTGATCAACCGACAGTGGTTCCATCCGAACTCCAAAACCGACAGCGATGAGTAATGTCCGATTAGTGAAATTTTGAAACTGACAATTACAAATAAACATACAATCGGTAAAATTTTCTAAATGACCTACAACAAGGAATAAACATTAGATCGGAAAAACACACAAGATTTCATGCCTCTTAGCTTCAAACATGTCAAGCTGCAGAGGCAAAGATTTCCTACTCATCAACAACAATATCCACTACGGGTAGCGTAGAAATCACCACATCAGTAAGTCTAAACAATTACCCCTGTAAAGACTACCATAAGATCCCCTTAATACCTCTGGCGTAAGGTGCATCCTCTCCAAAGCGACAACCTAATTGAGCGACCTAGACATGAAAAGTGTAGAACTTGAGTGGGCGATAACAAAGTAGATCAACTAAAAATATTCTTAAAATTGCAGATCTATCAATAATCTCAACCAAGCGCTCATCACAAGATCATTCGACAAAAATATGCAAATGGTAAGATAATATACACAATAAAGGTTACGAGGGTGAGACAGACCGAAAAACATCGAATTCATTCATAGTTAAAAAAATTAAGGTTGGCTCCTCATCAGGCCTCTTAAATTCGAGTCATCTAGAACAAAAGACAACGTAAAGAAAAATAATTTTAAGTAAAATTCAAAATCCAACAAATAAGACCGAGGCCCATGCCCAGGAGCCAATACACCCAAGTTTCTTTAATCGACACATCACCCTCGTCGTGCAACGTTAGGGCAACAACAAAGGAGGGCGGTCGGATCGACTGTCAGGGTCGATTGAACATTCTTTCATTTAGGACCAAGGAGTGAATCAGACGACCTCATCTCTGATCTGCCAACGCAATTGCATCCGCTTTTCCTTTCTTAATGATGGCTTTTTTCTTTTGTTTACCTTTTTGGGTGGTTCTGGTGTTTCGATTTTTCTAATATAATATGGATCAGATCTTATTGGGGATGTCACATGAGGGATTTGATACATTCTCCATCACAATACCTGAAAGTCGACTGATTCAAACAAGAGGTGCTACGGGACAAAAAAAAGGAATGTGAAGGAGTCCAACTGCGTCTTATTTATGAAAATCAAATTTGTGAAAATCAATAGAGTTCAATAATTGAGTCACTAATTAAACAATAATTGAAGTTTATTTTTGGCATTTAATTTTTTTATTATTGTCGCATAGTCACTTTATAAGCGTAAGAGAATTAGAGAACTAAAATATATACATAAAAAATGTGCCAATACTTACCTAACAAGATTTAACAGTCCAAAAGAATAAAGTATAGCGAAGTTGGGTCTACTAACAAAAGAATAGGAAGTTCTATATTCCCGCCAAGTGAAGCTGTCCTAGCTAATCCAACAAGGCCAAAGTTGACTGAATCACGAAAGGGTCTAAAGTTGATCGATGGATGCAACGATAATAAAAAATGAGACAAAAGAGTGTTTGAGCCAAACATAAAAGAGTTGACTTAAAGGAAATATTGGTTCATTAGTATTTCCTAAAGACACACCCAGAGGCTCATCACCAGATGTCAATGATCAATGGTCGGGTCATATCATCCGACTGACCAATATTGACTGTGCTCAACCGGCCGAGCTGATCTTGCTGACTCGATCCAGTTAAGCTTAAGTCGGTTGAGTCAGGGAGAAGCTGATACATGTCAAATATCATAAAAACCTTAATCAAAGTCTCCTTTTAAAGTAGAGGAAAAAATATAACATCATGAAATTGTAAGCTCTTTAATAAAAATGAGAAATATTTTATGAACAAGACACAATTGATAATTGATCACGACGGACTACTATTCATCATTGTTCACTCATCTCTCTGTCTCTCTTCTTATGCTCTATTTCTTGAGTGTGATTCACCGGCAAATTAGGATTCAACATGTCCAAAATAACACTGACTTATTGATAAGTATTAAATTCTCCAAACTATTTTTAACACTATGACTGTACATCAGACTGGATCGATTAGATTGTGCTTATTTATTTTCTATTAATATGATGTTCAAAAGGTAAGTTCAATGTTTTAATTATTACCTTCTATTTGTTATATATTTCATACATGTTAATAATTTTCAGCCTACTTTCCTTGAAAATTACTATGATTTTGAAAAAAAGTAATAATAATTTCAGCAAGCAAAGTGAATTAGATTTTGAGATTGGTCATTTAGATGTAATGGCACATAGTTTTCATGTATTTAAATATCTAATATGTGAATCTTTATATCTAAATTTATTATTTACATGCACAGAAATCAATTCTTTAATATTATATAAAAAAATTATTATCATTTATTTTAACAATGAAATTATTTCTTATGTATAAGTTTAAGTTTTATAAATGTAAATTTTAAATTTGTAAATACAGAAGAATTATGCGATATGTATGTAAATATTTATGTAGCCAATCTGAGGTTGTGANGGTATTTCGGCGGCGGCCTGATTTGCCGGGAAGTGGGCGGTGGTTCCTAGTGGTGGTGAGGTTGTAAATTATGGGAGATGTTGGTGATGTTTTAGTATTGTATTATGTGTGGGCAAATTTAATTTTTATTTGATATTAAAAAGGAAGAGAACATGCATGGTTTAGGACGATATCTTTGTTAAGAGAGATGGAATTGTGAGTGGATTTTATTGAGTTCAGAAATACGTTGATGGCTGAATTGTTTATAGGTTAAAATTAATAATAATGATTATAATAAAATACGATTGTTTCTGATAAATAAGGATATATTACAATAGTAAATAATGATTTTCTTTTAATAAATATTAGTTATGTGTAATAATATGGATTTGACCAAGAATAAAAAATTGTAAATAGTACAAAAAATAGTTTAGATTTTTTTTTATTTTGTTTTGTTGAAAATTAGCGGGCAAGCGTAACTGAGTGTCTTGACTTTTGAAAACTAAATCATGGGATTGAAGCGAGAAGTCAGAAGTATTCGGCGACCAGGGAAGTAAGGAGATTTTCGGTTGATTTAAATCGAGAATCTACATATAGTTATATAGTTATATAGTCATATAGTTATATATATATATATATATATATATATATATATATATATATATATATATATATAT